>JAFIDM010036838.1:0-10858 GCA_023159025.1 Thereuonema tuberculata | reverse complement strand
CGGACTTTCGATTAACTCGCACAGATAATATCTAACTTTAAAGCATTAAGTAATTAACGTTATAGAAATAGAAATGTATTTCTAGTTTATTTATCTTTTGAAATTCTCTGTGAGAGATTGTATTCAAATTTAAAGTAAGATTGTTTTATTAAACGTTTTATTGTTTTGTTACACTTTCGCATTAATTTATTTTACCTTCCTAATTAAGCCTTGCATAGTCGGAATCATAGTAGCTCTCCAGTTAGCGATAAACCTCTGCCGAGGGAATTTAATTCGGATTATTTTTCCCCTCGTTAATTTATGGTCCCAGTGAAGTAAAAACGAATATAGTACATTCGTGCTACACTTGGTAGTGGCGTAATGTAATGTAATCCTCACACAAAGGGTTATTGGCCGTAATTAAGTAATAATTAAACCCACAGTTTTCGTAGTTCCAGGAAAGGGTGCAAATAATATGATGACTCGTCTTATCAAAATGTAGTCTAAAATTCTTAGCTGAAGGCTTGAACCATTCCCATGGCAACAGGGAAAAAAAAAAATCATTGAAACAGATATCTCAAGAAAAAAGGATATTATTGTCCTTACTTTCTCTCTCCTTTGAGACCAGTTAGAACCTCCTGATTATCATAAACAGTTCATCTCTATTTTACATAGCAACAGAAAAATACAACGTGAGGCAAAAGTTGCTTAACATCCCCTATAAAATGAAAAGGAATTATTCAGGGTAAATTTGTTCATGATAGAAACACATTTTAGGCCTAGGGAAACCATATTGGTGTGTGTCAACCAAATAACTATCATCTGGGATTCAACTCAAAAATTTTAAACAGGAATGGGGTCATGCGATACTTAAAATTAGACTAGAATTTCACGAGAAATGCAATGGTGGAATTTTTTCAACCTATCTTTAACTGTTAAAAAGTTATGTAGGAATGAATCAAACCAATTTCTCCTCTTCCAGATGTGAGAAAACAATGTTGGAATGCTTCTAATGCATGAGGAACGAATTCAAATCTTGATGTCTTAAGAAAGAAGTTCACATGACATTTTAAAATGATTTTAATCAATGGCATCCCTGTGTCACATGTGGCAGTTGCACAATTGTTGCAAAAGTTCCGAGATACAGGATAAGCCACAATCTGGACACCCCAGAACTGCCACTGATGAAGAAACAGCTGCAGCAGTACTTGCTTCATTTGCAAAGTCCCCAAACCATAGTTCATGCCAATGTGGACCCATTCCTCACGCATTAAAAGCATTCCAATGTTGTTTTCTCACACCTGGAAGAGGAAAAATTGATTCCTAGATTGATTCCTGTTTAACTTTTTAATGGTTAAAGATATTTCACAATTGCATTTCTCATGAAATTTTAGCCTAATATGAAGTATCGCATGAACCCATCTCCATTTCAAATTGTTTTGAAACTTTCGAGTAAATCCAAAATGGCTGCCAATAAAATGTTTGACACCAATATAATTCCGCTTAGACCTAAAATGTTTCATTCATGAACAAATTTACTCAGCACAATTTCTTTCCATTTTATAAGGGGTGTTACGTGACTTTTGCCCACCTAATAGACTTATACCCCCCCCCCCCCCCCAAAAAAAAAAAAATTTAAAAATTAAAAAAGGGTAATTAAAAAAAAAAAAAAAAGCTATTCAATGGCTCCCAGAAACTTAAATGTGATTGTTCTACATATAAAAAATGTGAAGTTATTGTTGTGATCAGGTTTTCTAGTAAAATTAGAAATTATGAAATTTGAACATTATTATCTCTCAGCAATATATCTTTATTCGTAACAGTGTGATAACAGAAACAGTAAGATCACAAATAACAATGTTATGTGATATTTAAAATTTTATTGAATAATAATAAATAATAATAATAAAAAAAAAATTGCGAAACAAATGCTTAGAAATTACAATGGCTTTGATTAAATGTGTTGACAAACATTTCTTTCATTTAAGAAGAAAGCCAATAAAACAAAAGTGCATTCAAATATTAAATAGCTAGGAATAATAAGAGTGTGGGCCCGGTAGCCGAGTGGGTAAGGGCGCTTGGCTGCTGGTTGGAGGTGGCGGGATCGATTCCCAGCCTCAGCGGAGGGCAGCAATTTTTTCACGCTCCATTCTCCTCCAAATTGGTGCTAGGGTCTACCCAGCCCTCTGTAGAATGGGTACCTGTTTTCTTTCCCGGGAGTTAAAGGCGGGCAGGTGTCGGGCTGACCTCCCGACCTCAATCTAGTCCCATTGGTCACGAAATGCTGGGAGCCTTACCTCCCGCGCTCCCGTGGGCCTTCACGGCCTGTTTATGGAATTTCTTTAACTTTTTTTTTAAGGAATAATAAGAGATTTATAAAACTTTATTGAAATTATTATCACTTTCAAAACATAGGCTTCTGTGATTCTTCAATTTTATTGCACTTACCTCAAATTTCTCCAATGTATTGAAACAGTTGATTCATTTAATCAAAGGGAACATGTTTCTAAAACAGATATGTAAAGTGAAATAGATATTATTTCTTTTGTTTACTGAGGTATTTCAAAACAGCTGTTTTACTTCTTTAATATATACTCACAGTTGCTTATTTGAAATACAAGAATAGGTAAATTTACTAGTTGTTTAAGATCATATTTTTTATTAATAATTTTTTTCCAATATTATTTTAGAAATTGTGTAATGCAGTGACAGAAGCATTTATACGACTTCATGAAAAAGGTTTAATATATCGAAGCAATCGATTGATTAACTGGTCGTGTACACTGAAGTCGGCTATTTCAGATATTGAGGTAATTTTGATTACTGTTATTTTAAAAACAAAACAAAAATAACTGTTGAGTATACAGCTAATGAAATAGGTTCTTATTAACTATATTTTCATTTTAGGTAGATAAAGTGGAATTACCTGGAAGAACTTTCTTATCTGTTCCTGGGTATAAAGAGAAAATTGAATTTGGAGTGCTGATTTCATTTGCTTATTCTGTTGAAAATTCTGGTAATTGTTCTTTTCTTTTCTTTATTTCTTTATTTATTTATTTTGTTTTTTTTTGAATATTACTACAGTAACATTTTTAGGGAAAAAAGTCAGATATGCATCTTCCATTAAAATGTCAAAGCGATTTTTCAAAATCTAGTATCGAGGAGTTGTGTAAACGGCAATTAGCACCACAATGTAATCAGAGCTATCATCTACACGGAGGCTTGAAAGTTGATTTGAGCAGGTTGGTGGTGGGAGGTTGAAATATGATATGTATCAACTTCTTATTTTACTATGTATAATAAAAACTTAAAATAATGTAGTGGCAATTGGGAATCCTCAACCCTTACAATGGCAACGTGTTAAAAGAATTACCTTCCAACTTGACTGCTCGCCTTAAAAGTTCTCTGTAACTAGTAGTAATCCCCTATTTAAATAGGAGTTGCTATCAGTATAATAAATGTAGTAATTGGCACTTCCTTTGGTAAGTGTCACTTATTACATTTATTATACTGAATTAGTTTTATAATTAAAAAACATAAATAGCATAAGTAGAAGTAAAGAATGTTGTACATATAGTACTGAGAAGAATGACTCTTTCAAATATTAGCGCTGGTACATGCTCACGAATCCATCCTATTCCACCATTCTACTGCCAACAAAGTTTATTGTCTCTAATGGTAGCGGAATAATTACATGAATGAATTGTCAGTTAAGAGTTACAAGGTATGCAATTCTTTGTAAAATATTACCAGCTTGTCAAATATTCAAATTCACTTTTTGAACAAATATTCTGATATAAGAAATTAATGATTTTCATTTAACTATATTATTTAATGAGAGACTTTCAGTATATAATAAATCTATGTATACATACATACATCAGGAAATATAATCTATCCCTTCAAGGCAAAACTTAAATAATCATAAATATATTTTCCTAGGGCCTCAAATTTAATTGGTTTATTCTTATTGGTTTCACTGATGCACTCATAACCAGATTTGGCAAATGTATGTAACATCTTTCCACAACAGAGTTTATAATAAGCTCTAGCAGAAAGTAAAAATTGTCTTTTCTTAGACATCAGACGATTACCGATGGTCTCAGACAACAGGTCAAGTTGAAACTTTGATGTTATCAAGCTCTTGGAAAAGTTTTCATAGTTTTGAAATTTGATTTTTAAATAACACAATTTTTATAAGTGTAGTGTGAATGTAATTTGCCATTATTTTAACTTTGATTTGATATTTTGAGTGTAAATAAAACTTGATTCAAGCATTTGTTTAAAATTAAACATATTATGATAGAAGATTCTTTGTTACTTAATACTCACTTCTGTTTTCATTACTGTAGTTTTAATTGTTTGAGTTTTCATCTATATTACTATATATTTAGTAATTCAGTGATTTTTATTTTTTTTGGAAAAAAAAATAGATGAAGAAATTATAGTTTCAACCACAAGAATTGAAACAATGCTTGGTGATACAGCTGTAGCAGTCCATCCTGATGATGATCGTTATAAACATCTTCATGGAAAAACTGTAATTCATCCATTCTGTGATCGAAAGCTACCCATTGTTTGTGATGATTTCGTAGATGTGAACTTTGGCACAGGTATGTACATTTATTTTTGAATCTTATATTACAGTGCTATAGCACATTTAGGAGGTAAGAATTTAAAAATGTTTAATTTTTTCCTGTTCATGTGAAATATAAATTCCACTTCAGAAATTGTATTTAACAAAATTTTCTTATTTAAAAAAAAAGGATTGTATACCTTTAAATTACAATTTTATTATTCCATTACTGTTCTGAATCACTTAACAGTATCTTTGCTTGGTTTCCTTATAATAAAGCTTCTTTTTTCTGGCTTTTATTCTGATCACTATTTGCATTCTCATAATCAGGTACATCTTTATTATTTTAATATGTCACTACCACATATTTAAGTGATTTTATGAATTAGATTATTATTAATTTAGATTTTCTGTTTGAGAACTGTTTCATTCAGTAATTGGCTCCTGTGAAATAATTGTGCTGTATTTTGAATTAGTTCCAAACTCAGCAGAAGCTCATCTGTCTGATGTCCCTTATATAATTTTATTGAGACTTTTTTTTTTATGTTTTTATTTGAGTGTTTTTCCTATATTTTTTATTTATTTTTTATCCTTTTTCTTTCTTTCTTTCTTTAAATCAATCTGTTCAGTGACTCAAAATCTTCCCTTCAAGCTCTCCTAAACTTAAACAGTAAGCTAACAGATGTACCAGAAATCCATAAACTCTTGCTCTCTGTGGATAACAACATAACCTTTTACTATGTCCCTGGACACTCGAGATATGAAGGGAATGAAAAAGCTGATAAAGAGGCAAAAATTGCGGTCACTGATAACAACTTGGAAATTACTTACCAACCTTTTCCCACTAAACTTGCTTTGACCAATGTACAGTCACTGCTTTATGAGAAATGGAACATGAGATGGGAATAATCCACAACCAAAAAGTTCTTTCCAACTATTTATCACTCCTTAACCTCTCCTATGGATGACTTTAATTTTGCTATGGGGCAAATGCTTATAGGACATGGAAATTTTAATGCTTACCTAGTCAAATTCAATCTTTCACATAATGCCTTTTGGGAAGGTGGAGAACTAGATACAATTGAGCATGTACTTTTTAAATGCATAAAATTTGATTATGAGAGACAAATATTACTCCTGAATTTATTATATCATGATATTTTATGGCCTTGTGATGTTAGCTTACTTGTATAGAAACTGATATATAAATATTTTAAAGACTTTATTAACATAGTGATAAAGAAAAAAATCAAAGTAAAATGTAAAAAAAAAAAAAAATCCATTTGATATCTGTAATTTTGCACATTGTACTTAGTGTTTTTTTAGGAGTACTTAATATTACTATTGTTTATTTTTAGCACTTTTGTTTATTATGTCTTACTTTTTTCTCTGTATTTTTCATCTGTTTCAAGTTCATATAGCGTTATACTCGTAGGAGTGGTGCACTAATAAAGTTTCTTCTTATTATTATTTATTTATTTATTTATTTATTTATTTATCTATCTATCATCATTCAATAGAAGCTCCTTGTTAGCTGTCATATTATTCATTTGTTGTTCAGAACCCCTGACAGACTCAATAATTATTAATAATCACAACCCAGAATAATGTATTTTACCTATCATTTTATTTACTTGGAAAATTTAAAATACTAGAAATATAGGAAAATACTAGGAAAATTTATCTGCTTAAACATTGTAAACAATTGAAAAACAAAAACAGATCTACCGTATTTACTCGCATAATTTCCCCTTTTTTTTCATCAATATTTTGACAAAAAAAGGGTGGGTGGCGAAATTACGCGATTTGAGGAAAAAAAAATATGGTGAAAGTGTAAGGAAAACCATGTTAAATATTGATTTTTTAAAGCAAGAAATGTAATTAACAACAATTTTATTAACACGCAACATTTAAAATATAAGAAATCACATCTCAACATTTGTTTTTTCTTCTAAGTACAGTTAAGCAATAGGCATGCTCGGAAGTGTGTATGCGACTGTGACGTAATTTCGTAACTCACGCAGCGCAGCCCGCCATCTTTATAGCTGGTCACCGCATGACGTCAGCTTAAGCTGCCTGCTAATAGAGAACGATACCGATAAATGAATATTCTCCCAGTTTCGTCATGTTGGAAACGCGTTGAAGTAGAGATGGGGAAATTATGCGATAAAAATAAAAATTGAATTTTGTAATCCACAAAAACTGGGTTGGGGAAAATACGCGATGGGGGAAATTATGCACGTAAATACGGTATTTCTTTCAAGTCAAACATCTATGACAATGTAGCACTTTCTTTACCACTATGATAGAAAAGTCTGTCACTTAATAGTGAAAGCTAACTATTACCTAAATGCTATGACCATTTTCTTGAAGCTCGTGTTGGCATATCACTGTATCATGTTGTTTGCTAACTTTCTTTTTAACTTGATTCACAGCACCTTAGATACAGGACTTTTTTTTTTTTTTTTTCATTTCGAAAGCTTAACTTTAAAGTTAAGCACTTCTTAAGACATAACATAAATATAAAGAATACCTAATATTAAACTTAAAAAATTTCCAGTACAAATTTGATATGCCTTTAGTAAACCTTTCTAAAATGTGGGAAAATGTTATAAAAAAAGATATTTCATCACTTCAAACAGTGTTACAGAATATCCTTAAAACTATTCAATTATAAAAAACAAAGCTTCTATTGAATGATCTCTAAAAATAGTGTTAGCAATACAATGAAATTTAAAAAAATCAAGTATTTTTAATAAATATATTTGCTATTTCTTATGTTATATTTAGGTGCTGTTAAAATCACACCAGCACATGATCATAATGATTATGAAGTTGGAAAGCGCCACAATTTAAATTTCCTTAATATTATTGATGATGAAGGAAATATAACTGGAGATTGTGGTGAATTTGCTGTAAGTATAAATTATTGTTTCTATATATTTAACAGCATCAGAAGTTTTAATGTTAAAGTCTTTCAGAACTTCACAGAAGAATCAATTAAAAAAAAACTGGTTTAAGGATCACAGATGACCTCTACACAGGGCCCCCACAAGGGAAGTTTCAGTTGGCCCCTTAGTCCCAGGGCTTGGCCTTCAAAGGGCCCGGATTGAGATCTTAACTGAAAAATTATATATGAATTAACCTATCATGTTTAAACTTTTTTTACAATTAAGTCTACATTTTATTTAAACTACTTTTCTGCTTAAACCATCTGCCTAGAGCTGTTCTGCATTTCAATGTTTGCATGGAGCGAATTCTTTTCTAAATTTTTGGGTAGAGCTGCAAAAAAACAGATGTGGTGTTAAATTAAGTTACTCTAAAAACAATGATAATAACTGTTTGTGGTATGTTTAAAAGGGAGAAATAGGAAATCGTGTGGTGTTTTCGCGATATTTGTGCTAAGAATCTATAATTTTAACCGTAACGTGGGAAAGGGGGGTCCCCGTTACTACATTTGGTACCTGGGCCCTAAATTTGATGTGGGAGGCCTACCTCTAATATATTTAATTGTATATATTTTTTATCTCCTTGAAAATTCGTTTTTTCAGTTAATAAATGTAGTTTGACATTTATTTTCTGGTGTTATGATGTTTAATAATATTTAATTGTTCTTCAAAGAATGAAATTTTGTTAGATTTCCTGTACTTCTCTTCAATGGGCTCTTCCTAAAGGTGGACTCTCCATATGATTGATGTCAAGTTGCTTAAAACTGGTGTTGATCAGCCATTTCTGAAAATTGTGATTAGTTTCAACTGTTGTCAAAATTGTGTTGCATTGCACTAAACAAAAATGTATATACTGAATGGTTTTTCTATTTTTAAATAGCAGAAATGCATCTTCTATTAGAAGCTGATTCCTGAGTAGACATCATTTCCTATAAAAAAAAATTGCTTCACCAATTTGATC
Organism: Thereuonema tuberculata; assembly: GCA_023159025.1. NCBI lineage: Eukaryota > Metazoa > Arthropoda > Chilopoda > Scutigeromorpha > Scutigeridae > Thereuonema > Thereuonema tuberculata. The sequence goes on along the minus strand of JAFIDM010036838.1, from coordinate 2,394 downwards.
AACACACATTGATATTTTCATCAATAACAGTGAATTCTTATGTTCTAGGAGTTGCTGATAAAATTTTGTTCAAGTAAATTATTTTCCTTTATTGCAAGGTATATTTGAAATGTTTGTGTAGGAACTCACATTTGCTTCTATGCTAATATGTAACGCTGCATCTGAATATCATTATACCCATTCAAGGAAGGCTACCAATTGAAAATTGTTCATGTCATTTCTCAAATGTGAAATGCTCAATAATGGATTTACTAATCAAGTAATCCCCTTCACACACACATTGTGTTGTGGATCAGTGAAAACCTTCTGGCATTAATACAAAATACTGTTCTTATCATGAAGAAATTGAAGGCAGTGGGTAAAGAGAAGAAGCAGATGTATACCGTATTATTAATAATATCAATACTTTCATTCTCCTCCAGTATTTTATTAGTTTTTATTTTCTGTAACATAGAAGCTTTGGAATCTACGTATTTTTTTTGTTACTCAGGGCTTAAAATTATGAAAATAATAATTAAAAAAGTAAAAACTTAAATCAAAAGTGTTTTTATAGCAAATCCTAAATGAAAATAAATATTAGGGATATTTGTAGTGCAAATAATTAGATGTCTAATTTGAAATGATGGATCTCAATGATTTACATTTTAATTTATTAAAGTCTTATTTAAATTCTCAATCAGGGTATGAAACGATTTGCTGCTCGTAAAGCAGTGTTGGAAGCATTAAAAAAGAAAGGTTTATACAGAGAAACCAAAGACAATCCAATGGTGGTACCAGTTTGCAGGTTAGTAAGAATTTCTTCTCTTGACCATTTTCCTTGACAAAATGATCTTTAGTAATTCTATTGCAGCCAAACCACTAAATTAAATTTTACTTGAATTATAAACTAACATCAGAAAATAATTAACCATCATTTATTATAGTGCGAAATGTGGTTATTTGATAAGATTGTCATTACTTTTGTAATATTTATTCTGAATAGATAATGAAGGCGAAGAATTCTTTAATGAGATTTTGTGAATTTCATGGAACTGAGTTCTCAAATTTCTGCCTAATTCTTTAGAAAATATAAATAATATGATACTTTTGTTATAATGTAAATATATGTGTGTGAGTTAGAGAGAGAAGAGATAATCACAGTATCAGTGATAATTTTTAGCTTAATAGAAATTTATTGTCAATGGAGAATATTATAAGTTATAAAAGTAAACTACTTTAAAATGTTACTGTAGGAATTTCAATAATAATTTTTATCGTATTAACTTTTTGATATCAATATAATATGTTTAATTTAAAAAAGTTTCCTGAAATGTACTGGGAAAAATATTATTTCATTTGAAATGATATTAAATTAAATGTTATTAAATGAATATTAAATTTGTAAGAAGGCTTAGACATAAATGGCTGTGACCTATTTTGATAACAGCTTATTTTACTTCTGCCTTTATTATAAGTATTCATTTATTTATTTGTTCTTTTTAGCCGTTCAAAAGATATTGTTGAACCTCTAATCAAATCTCAGTGGTTTCTGGATTGTAATGATATGGCACAAAAAGCTATGAAGGTAAACTCCTATATTTAAATGACATTAATAAACAAAATCTTATTTACAATTATGAGGAAAAGTTGTTTTTGTTTCAAATATTTGTTAACGTTTATATTTAAGGCTGTCCAAAATGGAGAACTAAAAATAATTCCTGAAAATCATGTGAAAACATGGAATTACTGGATGGAAAACATCAGGTATTACTATTTTTTTAAATATTATTATTATTATTTTGGAAATAAAATTTATTTAGGACATAATTATACAAAGCCATTATTTGTACAAATAAAAGCTAATACTAATCAAAATTATCATCTTATACAAAATAATAAAATAAAGTTATCTTATCCTCCAATTTTTAATAGTTATGGACAAAGAAATATTAATTTAAATATGGAAAAATTATAAATGATATAAATATTAATATCTCTTTGGAAATCAAAAAATATCTGTTGTCAAAAAAAAAAAAAAAACTTAAAAAAAAATTTCTTATTAAAATACTTTAAAAAATAAAAGGAAGATAGAGAATGAAGAAAAGGGAGGAAAAAATCTTGATCATTTTTTTTTCTTCTTCTTTTTTTTTTTTTTTTTTTTAAATATGAATATACATTTCAAAATGAAGGAAAAAAAGAAGCTATTTTTTTTTTATGTGTTTTTAAATTATTCTATTAGGTAAAACTAAGATAAGTACTAAAATGTTTTAATCATATTAACTAAATTGTTTCATAGAATAACTTACTTTACTAATTAGTAATTATATATTTGTATATTTAAATTATCTATACCCAATTATTTCTTCTTTTGGAAGGGAAACAAGGAATTATGCAGTTTACCAAGTTATAGTTAAC
>JAFIDM010036836.1:0-10861 GCA_023159025.1 Thereuonema tuberculata | reverse complement strand
GCGCAAGTCGTTTTGAAAATCCAAACTTTGAGTAACGGCCATACACAACAATATAAAATAAACTGTTAAATTAAACAGTTAAAAAATGACTAAAAAATTACAGACAGTTTCGATTTGAAAGCGTACAACTCTTACCTGGAGACACAAAAGCACCCCCTTTAATACTTGCCGCAAAGGAGACCAAAACTTCGAAGGGATGTGAACCCCGTGGAATCAGAACGACTCCTCCAATGAAATGCAATCAATGAACTGGGAACCAGCGCCATCATTAGGTGCCTGAGAGAACTTTAAGAATAAATAAACAAATCCACGTGTATTGAGGAAGCTTTGAAAACAAAGGAATGATCATGGAAAGAATTTTACTTATTTATTTATTTATTTTTTTTCTATTTCCCTTTCCGTCCCATTCCCAAGTTTACAATTCTCAAGAAATTGCTTAAAAATAATTATAAGACACTATTAGGTTAAAAGGATGACATCACAGATCACTAAAAAACTGTTATATAAAACTATTAAAAAACTATTAAAAAGAATAAGCATTAAAAAACAATTCATACGATTGATCAATTATTAAATAAAAGATGCGCCTGGTCCTTAAGCTTAACAGGAAATCCATATTTATATATTTCCTTCACAGATATTTGATCGTTATAACAAGTTTTCGTTGTTAAAATAAGGACCGATTCCATGCATTTTCTGAGGTGCGTATCCGCCGCTCGATCCAAAATGGAGGGTTTAAGAAAGTTAATACTGTGACCAGTTTCTCTGACATGGGAAACAGTTTTTTGTACGATAAATCACCTCGCTGTAAAGCCCTTCTCACGCTTTCCCACCTCGCCGATATAATGACAGTCATTATACAAGCAGGGTGACGAATATACGACCCCTTTTACAGTAACAGGATCAGGAACATTGTAATGTAGCACACTGAAGATAGTTATGATGTTTTTTTTTTCACGCGCAACATGAAAGTACAAGATATAAAATCTAATAAAGATTTACTGTAATAAATTATTACAGGTATGTCAGATGATGATGTTGATACAAGTGTTTCAATATGAAACAAGAATAAGGAATGATTTCAAAGTGTTCTTTTAAATAACTGATAAGTTCCTTCAAACTGGGAAAACCGCTGGGGTTCAAATCCTTCTTTGGATTCCGTTTTGCAACTTCTGTGTACTTCTAAATATCTATTCGATATTTTCCTCAAATAAAAATTAACACTTTCAATTTCTGTGAATGGCTTATTCACCTTTTGCTTTAAATGCTACTTCGCATTAACAACTAATAAATTAAATATCACAATTCACTTTACTAATGTTGAGAATTAAAGTTCACTAATTCCAACAATAATTTCCGTTGCAATAATAATATTATAACTCAGCTTAGATATTCCAATTCTCACTTCAAATAACTTGGCACTCACTAATTTCACTAATTAGATAATAATCTGATGCACTAATTAGTTCTCTCGAATAACTAATGTTACTTGAATAAATAAATTATCTCTCCTATCAGAGATTCCTCAATTTCACTTGCACTTCACTACTTCGGCGAATCCCACAAAATGGAAAATTAATCATAAATCTACTTACAGTTTGCTGTCGATTGGCTTTTTCATCTAGATGAAAACTGCGACGATAAATTGGCTTTTCATCCTTGGATGAAATCTTCGTAGAACACTGCTACGCTGTCTTGAAACTTTCCAATGGCGACGCACTCGTGATTCGGTTTCCGTATTGTTCAAACTTAGCGGGTGCTTCGCTCCTCCCAACATGCACTTCGCAATTCGACTGACTGTAAATTGTTTGTCGTCTGCTGGAACTCAATGTTGAATTTAACCTTCCTGGTTCTCATTAAACGAAAAAAATACTTCTTAAGATATTTCGGCACTGTGTCTCAGTGAATATCTTCTTTTATTTTTTTTTTTTACAGTTCAGGAATAACACTTAATATGCTTTGCTCAGTTAAAATTAAACTCACAGTTCCATTTATCTTGGCTTCACCTTTCCTACGGGTAGGGGAGACGTGTTATTGTGTTCTTCGGAATTCTTCTTTAAATCCAACACTAACTTTGCCAGCTTACGTAATCCTTCTTTTCAATAATTAATTGAATCACTCTTCTTTCTTGAGAGGCGCACAATTTCCTGGGTAATGAACTCTTCCCATTAATTCGGGTACTCTGTCCCTTTATTCTTCTTACGTTCATCTTAATTGTCTTGAACGCAGTTCTTTCTCTCAGCCTATCGATTATTTCACGTAGACGCTTATTCATAATCCAATGCCGCTGTCCGCCATTACTAGGATACCTCGACACACCGTGTCTGCGCGTGTGTCTCCTTTAACTTCTTGAGTGCATCTGTCCACGTCTACTGGCATCTAACCTCGTCTACAGACATCTAGTCTCGTCAAGTGATTTTTACTACTCCTACTTACTAGCCCCGACTACAGATAGTCAGCTGCTCATAACGTCTCCTGACGTAATAGTCTTCTCATATGCAAATTTTTCTTTCCATAATTTTTAAATAATAATAATAACTTTAAAATAAAAGTTTCAAGCAATTAAATAAATAATAATACTTAAATTAATTTTAGTTAAAATTTAATTAACTAAAATATCGTAGATTTCTTCTACAAACATCTTTGACCAATCTTGTAAGAGCAGCAGTGGAGCACTTATTGGAAGCAGTGAGGTTAACATTAAAATCATATAAAAAAAAATTTTCACAATAAGGAAGATATTTGGATGATAGTCAAGAGCTGCATAAATCGGTCTACTAGAGGATCTGTTAAGCGGAGTTGGTTGAAGGTTATTATAAATATGGAACATGGTTGAAGCTGTTCCTTAGTTTGACCTATTCTTTGTTCTGCTATTAATTATAATGGGCAGCCACGGAAAGACTCTCATTAATCATTTCGTTAGGGAGAACCGAAAATTAGCCGCCGCGCCGTTAAGGCGTCTATTCTCTACCTCCAGTAAAGCAGAAAAATGAACTTATCCCCGGCGTCAATAGCTTCCCGAATCCAGCTTCGCCATTAACCGTATTTGGGATAGTTTGAAGAAAAAGATGTTCACCACACGGATCACTAAGCAACATAGAAAGCAAAAATGGTTAGTTAATTCCATTCGGCGCTTATCCTGTTTGTTGGAGCGCTCCCTTCCTTCAGAACTATTTTGTGCTCACTTTACATAGGGGGGAGGCGGCTTATTTCTGTAGTTTCCGAAAAATTTCGGTTCTTCGTGTCAATAAGTTGACTCTTCTCAGCATCAGGAGATGGCCGTTCCAACCTCATACAAAACTTATCAACATTAGTAATTTTCATTAACTTGGTTCCGGGAGCAAGCTTTGTCGAGAGGGATGAAGTTTAATTGGCCCTCCATCCTAGGGCTCCACATTACTTTAGCCCAAATTGAAAATTCTTTATCTAAAATTGTTAATAATAATGAAAGTGTTAATAAGTTCCGAAGTATGATCGGGAGAACCGTAAAAAGAATCCGCCAACAGGCCCCTGTATCGGTTTATCCACTCGAATTTGAAGGGATACGGCAGCTAAGCAACGTCAATAATCTGGTCGTAACCACGTCCGACAAAGGGGGCAACCCTTGTGTTTTAGACACTTCCGTTTATAATAGAATGACTCAAAGATTTCTACAGCGCCAACAAGGCATTACATTCTTCTCTTTTAATAGAAAGGAGATGATTAATGCCAACAGGAGGGAAATTCGTAGTTTGTGTAAAAGTTGAATCATTTCTGAATCTTTAGGCAAGGAGTTAAAAAATGCTGATCTTAAATACGACCCATTGTGGTTTGTTGCAACTCAGCGGTGAAAATTCTTGCTGATCACATCTTCAAGTTATGTTATGTTATGTAGTGGATGTGGATGGTAGGAAGCCTAGCATTGCGACCCGAGGTCGATTGTACTATCCCACGGAAATAAGGACAGGTGGAGAGAAAGACTGAGAAAGTATGTGGGAGAAGTGCAGGGGAAACGGGAGAACCCCGAGAAAACCTGCCCAGCGCGGATCGTCCACCATCACGAAACCCACATGAGAACCGAACCCGGTACTCAGAGGTGAGAGGCCGATGTCATAGTGACAACACCAATCGCGCGGCCACATCTTGAAGTTAATGAAGAGTATGGACATTTCCTCTTCTCACAGTGTGGACAACAACATCTCAGCAAAAAAAATAAATCCTTCAGACGAAAGTTTTAAATAGCCACCAATGGTTTTCGTTGGACGTCGATGTCCTGTTCACGTCCATTTCACTCCCATTAATCGAGCTGGCCCTTAAGCATGTGAGTACGAAGCATGTTGGTTCTTTCCTTTGTAAAGACAAGTTTAGTGATTTCCGCACACTTATTGAGGCGCTTATTGGCATGCAATTTTTCACCTATAATGAGTGTATTTACAAGCAAACCAATGGTCTCTTTATGAGGCTTTCTGCCTCAAGTTTGATTGCAGAATGGTTCATTATCTATATTGAGAACTTGGCCATTAATGTTCTTGATTCAAGTCACATCAATCTTCGCACATATTTACGATATGTGGATGATCTTATGTTCTATGCAGATATGGTAGATCATGACTTCATTGGAGACGCTTTCTCAGCCATTCATCCCGATACAAGGTTTACTGAAGAAAAGGAATCCAATGGCTTTATATCTTTCTTGGACATTGGTATATCCAGGGATTTCAATGGAATGGTTACCTCAGTTTTTCAAAAATCCACCTACGCCAGAATAACTCTCAATTATCAATAATACTGTCCGATGTCCAATAAGGTCAATATTGTCAAAATGGCCATACTACGTGCTTTTAATCTCTCGAACCGATGGGATTGTTTTCATAATGAGTTAATGTACACAAAGGAGTTATTATTATCTAATGCTTATCCCATGGGGTTCATCATTAAGCACACAGCTTCAACGATGTTCCCTATTTATAATAACCTTCAACCAACTCCGCTTAACAGATCCTCTAGTAGACCGATTTATGCAGCTCTTGACTATCATCCAAGTATCTTCCCTATTGTGAAAAAAAAAAATTATTTATGATTTTAATGTTAACCTCACTGCTTCCAACAAGTGCTTCACTGCTGCTCTTATAAGATTGGTCAAAGATGTCCCCGATCCTGTTACTGTAAAAAGGGTCGTATATTCGTTACCCTGCTTGTATAATGACTGTCGTTATATCGGCGAGACTAGTCGTAAGGTGGGAAAGCGTGAGAAGGGCTTTACAGCGAGGCGATTTATCGTACAAAACTGTTTCCCATGTCAGAGAAACTGGTCACAGTATTAACTTTCTTAAACCCTCCATTTTGGATCGAGCGGCGGATACGCACCTCAGAAAATGCATGGAATCGGTCCTTATTTTAACAACGAAAACTTGTTATAACGATCAAATATCTGTGAAGGAAATGTATCAATATGGATTTCCTTTTAAGCCTAAGGACCAGGTGTATCTTTTATTTTAATAATTGACCAATCGTATGAATTGTTTTTTAATGCATATAGTTTTTTAATAGTTTTATATAACAGTTTTTTAGTGATCTGTGGTGTCATCCTTCTAACCTAATAGTGTCTTATAATGATTTTTAAGCAATTTCTTGAGAATTGTAAACTTGGGAATTGGACGGAAAGGGAAATAGGAAAAAAAAAAAAAATTCTTTCCATGTTCATTCCTTTGTTTTCAAAGCTTCCTCAATACATGTGGATTTATTTATTTATTCTTAAAGTTCTCTCAGGCACCTAATGATGGCGCTGGTTCCCAGTTCATTGATTGGTTATTGTATTTCATTGGAGGAGTGGTTCTGATTCCACGGGGTTCACATCCCTTCGAAGTTTTGGTCTCCTTTGTGACAAGTATCGAAGGAGGTGCTTTTGTGTCTCCCAGATAACATTGAGGAAGATTTGTATGCTTTCAAATCGAAACTGTCTGTACATTTTTTAGTCATTTTTTAACTGTCTAATTTAATAGTTTATTTTATATTGGTGTGTATGGCCATTACTCAAAGTTTGGATACTCTTTAGCACACGTAAAATTTACTACTTATGAAGTCGTTTTGAAAATATTTGTGGTTTTTAAATTATATATTACTATCTGTGCCCCGCGGTTTCACTCGCGTTATATTTTGATTAAAAAAATCTGTTTCACACACATTATGAGTACATAACTAAGTGCATCTCATTAACTCTAAATACCATCTAGAAATTAAAATACATGGCACTTCTCGGTAATGTTTGGTTCTCGTCGTGTGGCCAACCCACCCCCGATTGTTACTTATTTAATAAAATAAAATGTCCATTACTATTTTATTTGCTGTTTTTTGTGACGAATTAATTGCAATTTTACTTTTCACTGTGGTTCCCCAGCAATAATTGTCAACTGTTAATCTTAGTTCAAACTTTGGGGTTTATGTACATTGGCAGAATCCATTATAATGATATGGATAAGTGCCATTAAACAAACAAAGAAGAAGAAACGTTTTCGTAATTTAATTAATTGTATCTATACAAATAGATACAATTTTATAGATACAATAAAGAAATATATTTAATTAATTATATCTATAATATATTGTTATCTATTCATAACACGATCGTTGCAACCAATTAAAAAAACCTATCTACAAATTGATTTTATTAAACCTAACTAAAACCTAAAATTTATATAGACTACATTAAGTCAAATGTACGCTTGCCTATTACGGTTAGTACCTATTATACAGGAAACGCATAGAATTATTTAAGTAAATTAACCAAACATATTCCAAAAAATTTAGTTCGCTGAAGCACAACTGTTGCATAAGGAGCCGATCACATGACTGAGCCGTATGGCATGGTACCTTGCTCGCTGACCTGGGCATTCACAGTTCGGCGGTAATATTCGGTTCTCATCGATAGATTTATAATAGTGGTATAGATTTATAATGGCAATTATAGTTCCAACTGCCATTTTCAAATTACAAATAAGCAGACGGATCGGATATAAATAAACAATCTGAGATTCAAAAAAGAGGTTGAATACATTCATTATTGATGGGGGAAAGAGGAAGAAAACATGAATCAAAAAACAATATAAAATGAGTTACAAAATTGTATTTTTTTTAATTTGTTTTGTTTTTGTTTTATTGAAATAGTTTCTTTAATCCCACTTTTGAACCCTTTTCAATGTATTCGATGTTATGTAAATCATAATGATTTCCCGCCTGGTTTTTTTCAATCTATCATTTGTGAATTGAAACCTTTATTTAAATATTTTTAATTACTTAATTAAATTTATTATCTATATTTATAATGACTATTTTATTGTATAAATTACATTATATCATACCATGTCCTTGTTATTATACATATAATTGTAACTTATTGTATATTGTTGTTTTTTTTACTCATGTTTCCTTCCCCTTCCCCCCATTAATAATGTATTCGACCTCTTTTTTAAATCTCAGATTGCCAGATAGGTTGACGTTTATGTTTACTGCTTCGCTCCTATTGGTCGTAGTGTGATGTTATACAGCCTATAGCCTTCCTCAATAAACAGGCTATCTAACGCAAAAAAGAATTTTTCAAATCGGAGTGGTAGTTTCTGAGATTAGCGCGTTCAAACACACAAACTCTTCTGCTTTATAATAGTAGTATAGATAAATGTATTTGTGGCTTTGATTTCTTGCTATACTCATATTTATAGTTGCTGTAATTTCATATTATTCACAAACAAAACTAACAGGTCACAATCGAACTACATTGACAGTTTTGATGACTTGTGATTTGGGTAAGAATTGGGATAACAATCACTAATGGATTTTTATTTCATAGGTTTGAAGAATTATCAACGGGTATGGCGTCATGAGGATAATTCTATTTTAGGTGTTGCGTACTGGGCCCCTGAAGAACCGAAGGACTTCGATAACAATTGTATTATATATGAAGAGCATGATAAATATAGATTCTGGCATAGCGTCAACTGTAGCTCCAAACACTGTAGTGTTTGTTCATTAACTTAGGATTAGAAATTCACAATAAGTGTGTGTTTGTAATCTGATACATTCAGCAACATGCTGCCAAAGCAGAACCTTTCCATTATACAATGGAAAGAGTTAAATATGTTTTCGTTGTTAAATTAAGTGTAAAGTGAAAAGAAGAGAAACGCCTTTTCTTTTTTTGTGTGTGTTTTATTGTTTTTACTGCAGAATAAATAATAGTAATTTATTTACAAAAGGGCCAAAAAATGTTATAATACAGAGATTTTAATTTCTAACGCCTTGCAGTATCAACTTAATTGTGATGTTATAAAAATAAAATAAAATATATAAACCCTGAAACCCCTGAAAATAATAATGAGTTATACTGATCACATGACAGGAAATGAGTGTAGTTTAGAAAACTGAGGTTTGCAGTTTGCTCCATTTGTCATCTGCCGAAGCGGTCCGAACCTGGAACCCGCAACTTGTAGTGAAGTTTTTTATTTTTTAAATGAGTTTTTTTAAGTATGTTAGGTCCTAATTGTAAATATAATCATCACACGAATATGATGGAAAAAATAATAGCAATATTTGACATTAAGAAGAACTACTGGTAGATATTAGCGATGGAAAAATGTTTCAGTGCGCGATGAATGATAGAAAACCACGCTTTGAATAATATTTTTAAATTCCTCAATATTTTTTATGTAAGAAGCATATCAACTATCAATTATAACTACTTATAATGCACCTTGGTAATACAGTTGCTGAAATTGTACATCTCTTCCATGGGTTTCCGGTACCCCAGCTCCAGTGAAAAAACAAAACTTTCCTTTAGATACTGCTTAGCCAGACGAAAGAGACTGGTCACGTGATTTACTGGTCGCTCCGACCTCTTTCTCTGCGTGAAAATAGATGAGATGGGTATGTGCCGACAAGAACAGAAACAAACGACAAACAAAATAAAGAAAAGATGCATAAAGTGAAAAATTACTGCACAAAATTCAGTTTAAAATTAGCGCGAGAATAAAATATATGCACACAGAATAAGAAATACATAATAAACTTTTAGAATGTAATTCTCCCCTTCGGCTTGTTCCATTGTTGGCAGTGCGCCAAACCCAGTCTTTATCGCTTGGGCAAGCAGTATTTCCATAATAATAAATATGTTGATAAACTTGATAAACTTCTTTTAATAACTAGACTTCTAAAAATATATAATACAGTAACACCCCGATTATCCGAGTTTCCGCTTTAACCGAGCTATCAAATATTTCTAGGATTTTTTTTTCTTGGTTCTACATCTTCCATTTTTAAACCAACCGAACAAAATTCTGAACTTGATCTCATCAATCAACGAAGAGGATATACGTAACTGGATAAACGCTGACGAACAACAAGACATTACAGATGAAATGATCGTCAATAAGGAAAATGAATCTAGGCATGATGATGAAAACAGTGACAATGAAAATCTCCCATACAGATGGACTAAAGCTATCGTAAGTGTTATTGAATATACAGTAGAACCCCGATTATCCGAGTTAATGTGGACCAAGCCTAACTCGGATAACCGAAAAACTCGGTTAAAGCGAAAATTGTAAATAAAATAAATCGTAAAGGATTAAATGTATATTTTAACAAATACAAAAGTTATATAGATACACTACATACAATTCATACTGAAAGAGTTCTTTTACTTAAACCTTACCTTTTACTTTTCTGCACACCATTTTTTTAATTCGTTTCTCTTTCTTTTCCAGTCTCCAACAGTAACAGCTCCGACACCGAGATCTTCCGCTACTTTCTTTATTGATTCACCATTATCTATTCTTTGGATTGCTTCTAATTTTGTTTCTATAGAAACAACAACTCGCTTTCTCTTATTGCTATTCATTTTAGTAGAATTGACTGAATGCACCACCGTACTTTTCAGATACACTGGACAATGTGACCAATCGAAACCATTCCCCGATTCCAGGGAGGTGATCAGTCGAAATCATTCCCGATTCCAGGGAGGGAATCATGTTACCAGCCAAAACCATTTCCCGATTCAGGGAGGGGATCATGTTACCAGTCGAAACCATTTCCCGATTCCAGGGAAGGAATCATATTATCAGCCAAAACCATTTCCCGATTCCAGGGAGGTGATCAGTTGAAACCATTTCGCGATTCCAGGGAGGGGATCATGTTACCAGTCGAAACCATTTCCCGATTCCAGGGAAGGAATCATATTATCAGCCAAAACCATTTCCCGATTCCAGGGAGGTGATCAGTTGAAACCATTTCGCGATTCCAGGGAGGGAATCATGTGATCAGTCGAAACCATTTCCCGATTCCAGATAGGGGGTCATATGACTAGACCAACAAAGATTAATTGCGACCAATATTCTGCGAATTCTCTTTCGTTTTCCTGAGTGTTTGTGAGATCAAGTTCAGAATTTTTATCGGTAGCTTTAAAATGAATTATGAATCAAAAAACAAAAAACAAAAAAACAAAAAATCTCCTAGAAGTAGCTCGGTTAAAGCGTAAACTCGGATAATCGGGGTTCTACTGTATATAACAACAAGAAGAAGCGACACCAGCAATCATGTTATCCTTAAAAAAATGGCGAAACATTGCTGCAGAAAAACGCCAAAGTAACGTAAAACAAAAAACAGTTAAGGACTTTTTTAAGTAAAAGAACTCTGTAATTATCGTAACAATATGAATTGCATGTGGTGTATCTGTATAACTTTTGTATTTGCTAAAATATACATCTAAACCTATACGAATTATTTTATTTATAATTTTCGCTTTAACCGAGTTTTTCGGTTATCCGAGTTAGTCTTGGTCCACATTAAAACGGATAATCGAGACTCTACTGTATTTCTCTTCCTTCAACAGGAAGAT
>JAFIDM010036835.1:0-10863 GCA_023159025.1 Thereuonema tuberculata | reverse complement strand
ACTTTTTGTGTGTCAGCCAGGTGCATCGGCTTTTATTTGTGAAATTAGTAATGACGGAGATAACTGGAACTACAGAATTATATTACTTTTAACGTGCTGAATATTCAATTTACAAATCCAATGATGAAGCACAAAATTACAACGATTAAAACGTTAGAACTTAATGTTAAAACAACGTACGTATTCGGATCCTCTTACTTCTAGATCCTTTTTCAAGTTCTTAACCCCCTTTAAAAAACCGTTCCTTCCCTCTCGAAGTCGTCGTATAAGATTGTGGTGAGGATTAACTGATATAATGTTCATTACATAAGTAGATATGTTGATGACTCATTGTTAATCATTAATGAACTATATGTGAATGAAATCCTTAATGATTTTTAGCAGCATCTGTCGGCACATACAATACACTACGGAGAAAGAAAATAAGGGCATTATTCCCTTTCTTGATAAACGAATTGAAAAACACTGTAAAGGCTTTCATACTTCTGTTTTCAGGAAGGACACTGACGCTTTGATCACCGTGAACTTTGAGAGTGCGGTTCCCATCAGTTATATACGGAATGCCATCTACGTGGCTTGCAAAAGGGCCAGCGATATATGTTCCAATAGTACTTTATTCAAACAAGAAATATATATTATAAGGCATATATTTATTAATAATGATTTTCCTTATAACATCGTCAATTGGTTTATTAAGAAATCCTTCCAAACAATTAAATATAAAGAAATGGCTAATAGACGTTTCCATTCGACACCCAATGATAAGGATTTTAGGCAACATAATAGTAATAATGAAAGCAACCATAATCGAAAAGAAAATAAAAGAAAAAATAATAAAAGATACGCAATACTTACATATGACGAAAAAATGCATAGCAAATTAAAACCTATCCTTCATAAACATGAAATAGGTTTAGCTTATAAACCCAATAATAGTATCGTAACATATCTTAATCGAAAAAAGGTACCTAATCATAATAGAGACCAAAAAAATTTGGAAAAACTAAACACCATTTATGGGATAAAATGTAAATCCGTGCAAAATGAAAACAAGTGCATTTATAATGGGCAAACAAAAAGGGCCTTAGAGAAACGCCTTAATGAGCACATAGGGGCCGTCAATAAACTTAATATGGCCTACCATACAGCCCAGCATTGTTTAAAGAAGTCCCATGAATTGGACACGGCGCACCCGATTGTCGTTGGACAATTAAAGGATGAATATCTACGCTGCTTTTATGAATCGGCCATGATAAAACTTCAAGATAGTTATAATCAGGATTTATCTACCCGTAACATTTTGGAATATGGCATTTAACTGCGCACGTGCAATTCAATAAAACACAATACAATACAATACCAAAAAAAAAGACATGCAGACGACGCACCACTTTGGTTTACGCATTTTTTCCTCAACAGAGGGCAGTCCATCATCCACTCAGTTAATCCTCACCATAATCCATTTACACGACGACTTCCAGAGGGAAGAAACGGTTTTTTAAAGGGGGTTAAGAACTTGAAAAAGGATCTAGAATTAAGAGGATCCGAATACGTATGTTGTTTTATCAATATGTTTTAACGTTTTAATCGTTGTAATTTTGTGCTTCATCATTGGATTTGTAAAATGGAACTACAGAAATTGAATTTTGGAACATGTGAATCCCGTTGTGGTTATTACAGCAAGAATAGGAATCTATATATAAAAACAAAATATGGAAAAAAGGAGAGGGAATAACTAGAGATCAACAAAATTGCAAAATTAAACCCAATCAAAACCCTATCCTTTTCTTTTTTGCAGAACCCACAGAAATATATTGTTTCACCGAAATGAAAGTCATTATAGCAGCTGGAGTGAGATAAAATAATCAGTTACTCCTTACATTTGCGTAACAGGTCATTAGATTCATACGCCAGTATCAAAGGATTTTGGTAGTCAAGTCTGTGCGCCGTATCTCTTGCAAGAGTTACCGTCAAAAAAAAAAAAAAATCTTCTGAACGGAGGCGGAAGGATGATGAGCAATGCTTTTTCGTTTTAGTTCAAAATGAAGCTCTTAATAATAAAATTAACTCAACAACTACAAAGAGATTAAAAACAAATTAAACTAGGAACTTGTACACTTTGCTAGAAACCACTTTAAACATTATTATGAAAATATACATAGATAGCTAAGAATGAATAAACTCTTTTCATCTAAAACTGGAGGTGACCTGGACCGGAAGTATGATTCGTTTTCTTAACCAGCCTACGAGAAATCAAACAGGGTATAATTGAGAGGAATCGGATTCCTTGGTTTGTCTATGGAGGTCATTTATACGGAAACTTCTACATACGACATCGCTGAAAATTATAAAAATAACATTTGATTGTTGAATAGAAGCTCACTTTGAATTTCATAGCAAAACCTATAAATATTAAAGAAACGAACTCAAAGAGTCTATTTAATCGAATATCAAAAACTGAAATACGCGATTTCACTGCAAGGGGTACGTGAAAGCAGACGATGATTTAAGAAGAAAATAATAGAATTTGAAACTTTCAAAAAACACTTAATGGATTGTATTGAAATCCTTCATTACTGCATGAATATTTCTATGGAAAAAAATTAAATATATTATAATATTTATTTCTTTGAAAACTCGAAACTCTTTTAAAACTTAAAAATTTTTTTAAAATTCTTTTAAACGGTATACTGATCCATGATATCTCTACAACATGTGTCAAGAGTATTGATGATTTTATTTCAGCCATAAACTGATCTTTCAATTCTTGAAGCCATCAGATAAAATTCTAATTAACAGAATTCCTAAATAGGTTTTCTAAAAATATTCAGAATACATTCAAATATTTCTTTCTTTTACAACTGTAAACCAATATCATTATTTTCATTGTATTATTGGTAATTTCATGATCATTTATTCAATCCAAATAAAGTGAAAACTAGGCTTATTAGTTCAAAGCAGAAATTAAAATGGAAATTTACTTAAAACAGGAAGTAATTCAAGCAAACCTATTTTAAAGCTGATAAAGTATAATTAATGGTAGTAATGTATTTCAAGTAAAATTTTTAAAAATATCAATATAGTACTAACTTACAAAATTAGAGTTAAAGATATGCACTACAGTATAGGCCTTTGGGGTTTCGGGAGGTAAGGTTTCCAGCATTGCGAACCAACGGGACGAAGTTGGGGCCGGGGGGAGGGGGAGCAGCCCGACACCCGCCCTTTCGTCTTGAACTCCCGGGAAAGAGACCCAGTACCCATTCTACAGAGGGCTGGGTAGTTCCTAGAACCCGTCTGGAGGAGAAACGAGCGTGTAAAAATCCCCTGTCTCCGCCGAGGCCGGGAATCGAACCCGGCTCCTCCATCCCGCAGCCAAGCGTTCTTACCCACTCGGTCACCGGACCCTAATATTAACTTATATTCGTAATATCTTACTGTATTCATAAAATTGGATAAAATGAATTAACTCTTAATTTTGTAGCTGCATTTCGGGTTTTTATACTCATTTAGTTGTTGATAATTTTTTGAACTAATCTAAACATCTTCTTGAAACATGATTAGCATATTTTAAGACAATAGAAATCATATCTAAAGGTATAAGCTTACACTCTAAGCGAACATTAATTTCAGACAGATTATCAAATTAGATTTACTTTTGTTCAGTAAATTGTTTTTTTTAGAAATATTCCTGATAATTTTTAAAGAAATGGCAAATCAATTAGAGAAATAATGATTGAGATTATAATGATTTTATTAAAAAATTCTACTTGCATAAGATATCTAAGCACTGAAGAGAAGGCTATAAATTACATAAATGGCTTTTAGATTATTAAGAGAAAACAGTTAGCAATATCTTTTTCATGAGAAAAGAACTTGTATTTTTACTAAACATTCCAATAAAATATGCAGAAGCTATTTTTTTCTAGTTATGTATTTGAAGGATCTTTTTTTAATTATATTTGTAATCTCCAGAAACTGTAAATTGTGTTTTTTGCTTTATAATAATTTCGTTCTATGATGTAGATTGATATTTTGAAATATTAAATTTCTACATCTTATTTTAAAGAAATGAAAAATCAAATTTCTTTTTACCCTATTTTCAAATCGGAAAGTGAAGCTATGAGAAATAGTAATGAAAAGATAATGATTCCGTTTTAGTAACTTTAGAACATGTGAATCCATATTCTTGAAATTGGCTGATTATAAGAGTTGATTTACCTACAAAATTTCGAATTTCCTCTCAGAGAACTTAGTGGAGAAAGTTACTCATTACGACGAGACAAATCCCCACAGGAACCATTTCAACAATCCGTTAAATTCTCTTGATAAAAACAATGCAAATTAATGTCATTGTTTTAAATTTATCGATGTCTTCATGTCATTAAAATTAGTTTAACTGATGTAAGCGAAATTAAAGGACCCATTTTACAGGTCTTGTGCCATTGGATGTTCAGACTCCAATATTTGTGTGTAAAATGGGTTGAATTTGGATCGGATGGTAAATCCGCAGCCCTTCTGCCTTTTATCTCGCCTAATAAATACACTCCGGGTTTTACAGAAGTCTGGGTGACTCCTAAGCCTATTTGTTGGTGAATTACTAAGGGAAAAGTACTCGATCTGAGTAAGAAATTCAGTTGTCTATTTCTACTCCACAGATCACATTACTGGGCCTCATATGGAGATACTCGAACTTATATGGAGATGTCTTAAAAAAAAATTTAAAAGTTCCGTAATCATATCATATGTAGATAAAGATAGTAAACTTTTAAATGAAGTTTAATTAAGATCAAATAATTGTTGTTGTTGTTGTTTTTTTTCTAGTTAATAATTTTCCAAATTTTAAAAAAAAACAGACATTCACAGACATCACTAAAAAAACAGCTTGAAATACATTCAAGTGATTAAATGATTATTACTATCCGTTTTTATTAAATATCTTATTAATACAATTATAGTAGGGTTTACATTATCAGGGTCATATCTATTAATTTTTTTTTTTTTTTACCCAACTCTCTAAGATTTTTCTTCACTCTAAATCTGTTTCTTTATACAAAATTTTAACATTATTGTCTATAATATATCCTTTTTTTAAAAAGTGGTCAGCATTGTCAGATATGTCCATATTTTTTTTTTTTTAGGTCTACCCGTGTTCCAAAACACGGTCTAACAAAGTTCTTTTAGTTTCTTCTACGTAAAAACACCACAAGTTATACAATCAATTCTATTTACAATTCCCATTTCATTTTGATTTTCATTATACTTATTTTTTATTGTTTGCATAATAAATTTTTAATTTCATTTTTATATCTAAATTCTATATTTACATTAAAGGATTTATATATATTTTTTTAAAAAAAAAAAACCACTATATTCATGAAGATATGGGATAAAAGTTTTATTTTCAATATTTTCCATTTCTTTTTCTTTAAATTTATTATAGTATCTAATTTGGTCATTTTATTATTTATTTTGATTTTATCAGTGTATTCATTTTTCTTTAACAGATTGATCATTTCTTTTATTTTTTCTTTATAAGTATCTTCATTACCAAAATTTGTGTCCAACCTTCTCATAAAATTTTCTACAATATTCTTTTTTATATTAATTTTATGTCCTGAATTGAAATTCAAAATATGGTCGCTTTGATAATCTTTCCTGTAATCTTCCATTTTAATTTTTTTATTATCTTTGATCAATTTAACGTCTAAGAACTTCAATTCATTATTTTCTTCCAACTCTTTCTTTTTTTAATTTTAAATCTTTGCTTCTTTTATTCAAATTTTCAAAAAAGATATCAAATTGTCTTAATGTTCCAAACCATATGACCAAAATATCGTCAACATATCGAAAATATTCAAATTTTTGTTTGGGTTTGTTTTTCATTGAATAATTTATTTTCAAAAATATTTAAATACAAATTACAAAAGTTCCCGACATTGGAGAACACATAGGGAAAACCCTTGTCTTGTTTGTCTAAATATTTTTTTTATCATGCTTAAAATAAGTGTTTTGGGTTACAAATTCTACAATTTTCATAACGATTTTATCTAAATGATACTTTAATAATATCTCCTTATTATTAAAACATGTTTATCCAAAATCAATAGTTTCATTCACAGGTACATTAGTATAGATATTCTCAATATCCAATGATACGAGATGAAATTTCTTTTTGCTGTATTTGTTAAAAATTTCCACTTTATTTATAAAATCTTCAGTATTTTTAATAATTACTCTTTCATTTGGCATTTTAAAGTTTCTCATCCAATAATTTAACTTTCTTACCACATTTTGTGTTGGTGAACAGTAAGCATTGATTAGTGTACGTATAGGGTGATTTTCTTTATGAACTTTGATTCTTTCTTCTAACTTAGGAGAATTACATGACACTTTAAGAATTTCGTTCCGGTATTGATTACATTTCGTTTTATTATTCTCCAACTTTTTAGTAATCTTTTTATAACTGGTTGTATAATTTGACTGTAATGTCTTCTTTGATTTCAACATAAAATCCATCGTTAACTAATTCTTTTAACTTTCCCATACAATCTTCTTTATTGATAACCACTTCATCAGATTTAATAAAAACCAAGTTTTTATCTTTTCTTAAGTTTTTTAAAATCTCTATTTCTTCCTGTTTTAATTTTTTCTTTTCTCAGAGGCATATTTTTGAATCTTTCTAATTCTTTTAGAAAATGTTCTTTTTCTTTAGGAATTAATTTATTAGATGCTTCCTCCAAAGTAACAACTGTATTTAAATCTAAATGTAAATTTACTTCTCATGATCTTTTTTTATTTTTTTCAATTGTTTACTTTTTTCAAACTTGTACGTTAACCTTAGAGGTAGCTGTAGCTTTTTACAAAGAAAAACCCTATAGTTTTTGGTAAATGTCGGATCACTAAATAAGGAAATAAGAATGAAAACTTCCAAATTAAGATTGTCTTTAAAAACTCAATAACTGGCGTAAATCTAAAACTGTTCTTTCAAGTAACCTGAAATCTTAGAAGTAAGTGAAAGGTTTCACAAGAAAAGACCCCTAATGATTTAGATCAGGAATGCCCATATATTTACTGTGCCCCTTAAAATTATTTAAAATTACATTTGAGCCTTTACTTTGCTGCCAACAGATACATTGAAAAATATCCTAACTTATAACAGCAAATGTCTCAGAGTTTACTATTAGAATATTACTATGAAACTAGCGAATTATTTGATAATTAGAAGTTATTGTAAATTACATTTATTATTAATTATTGTTATAAATGATTTTCCTGCCGTTTGTTTCTATCGATCTGAAGCATTAATTTACTCTGCTTATTAACAAAATTGGTCAATTCAGAGATGTCAATTAAACCGAATCATCATCCCTACCCCTTGCTTTTTTGCAGAACCCATAGAAATATATTGTTTTGACCGAAATTGGTTGTTTTCATGGGTGGATCCAGGATTTTTCAAAAGAATTAAAATGGGCTATTAAGAAATTTACTATTAAGAGTTCGTTTTGAACTAAAATTAAGCTCATGACTCAGCGTGCTTCAGCCCTCCATTCAGAAGATTTTATTTACGCATGCAAGAGATACGGACACAGACTGAACTACCAAAATCCTTCGATACTGGCGTATGAATGTAATGAACTTTTACGCAAATATAAGAAGTCAGTGATTATTTTATCTTACCTCAGCTGCTATAATGACTCCCTTTCGTTCAAAACAATATATTTCTACGGGTTCTGTAAAAAAGAAAAGGATAGGGATGATGATTCGGTTTAATTTTGCAATTTTCTTGATCTCTAGTTCTTTCCCCTCCCCTTTTTACCCGTTTTTTGTTTTTTATGTAGATTCCTGTTCTTGCTGCAATAACCACAACGGCCGCGAGCGACCCATTTTCCAAAGTTCTGAAGTTCCAATTATCACCGTCATTACCTCCGTCATTTCCTGCATCTTCACTTGGCCCAATATTGTTTTAATATATTAAATGTTTTTTTAAAATTATAATTTTTAATTTGTTAATTTGTTTGTGTGTTGGCCTATTTATTTAATCAACTCACAATTTAAATTTATTATTAAAGAATCTTCAACATTATTGAAATGCAATCATACGATGAAAGTGATAGGACGTTGAAATTTGAGACACTGAAATTAAAGAAATAAATTACGCTAAAATAAAAGAAATGCATTGCTTCTGTTTCTATACGTAATCTCTGCTATAAGGATTATTCTACCTCAACGATTTTATCACATTTAAGATGAGTTAGTCTTACGTAAGTATTTAGATATTTACAGCAGAAATTAAAATTTCGAAATTTAATTTTCGTTTCTTTGATGAAATCTGTTTTCGAATTTAATTTCCGGAATGTTTAAGGATAAATAAAACCGAAGATATTTTTATTCATTCATTGATTTGATGGATTTGTTTTCTTTGAGCATTTCATAGTTCTTTGCTTAAACAACATTTTTGAATTGTTAATTTCAAAATTAAAAAAAAATCTTAAAAACTTCAAGATTATTATGTTTTTTTTTGTTTTTTTTTTTTTCATTAAGCGAAAATTTCCATTAACTACAAAAATTATAGAAGCAATCATCATCATCATTATTATTCTGTCTCATGACAGATCCATGGCAAAAAACAATAAAATCAGTGAAGTTTCTTCCTCCATTTTCCTCTCTCTCTCTTGCTGTCTCTTTCATTACTTGATATCCATTTTCTTTTCCCATATCATCCATTATCATTATTCTTTTTCTTCCCCTTGGGTGCTTTACCTCAATTTTTCTCTCCAATACATTTTTCATAAGGATTTCTCACTCTTATTACATCTCCAATCCAATTATTCTTTCTTGTTTTTAAAGTCTTTTTGAACGATCTTTCTTCATCAACTCTTTTTAAAACTTCTACATTCGTTATCCTATCTCTCCATTTTATCGTCTCCATCCTCCTCCACATCCACATCTGAAACGCTTCTAACCTTTCTTCATCTCTCTTCCTCATTGTCCAAGTTTCCAAGCCTTATAACTTTATGCTCCAAATGTAACATTTTATTAGTCTCTTCCTCATATTTTAATTCATGTTATTAATAAACAATTTCTTCCTGTTGAAGAATGCAAATTTTCCTTTCATAATTCTGTCCTTAATGTCTACGTTACATTTTCCGTTCTCTTGAATGATGCTTCCCAGATACTTACATTGACTTAATAGAAGCAATAATAATTCAGAACTGCTATAAATGACGCGACGTCAAATTCAACTTTTTTGGGAATAATTAATGTAAGCCTATTAACAGAGCTTTATAATAAAAAATCTTCTATCGATTTTGGTTTTTCTATTTATTTATTTTTTCAGCTGAAGAGACTTGCAATTGTAGTGGTTTGAAACCGTCCGTTTTAAAGTATCTTTTTATCTTTTCTTAATTTTTAGATTACTTACTATTTTGAATTTTTATTATGTGTGCTAGAGTTTTTTAGCATTGCTTATTTTTTAAAAAGGCAGAAATGGTTCATCACATTTTATTGAATATTTAGTAAAAATACAGGGTGTGTTTCCTAAAGCCGTGCGAACACCACGCAACATTCCTGCAACTTAGTTGCGCGATTTTGACGTCACGAGTGATTTTGACGTCACGAGTTGCAATTTCTTTGCAACTTTTGTCATCGGAGTCGAGTTGCATGGACACCTGCAACTCCGCTGCAACTCGAAAAATTGCATCGAATTCCCCAATCATAGGGCAGCATTGGAACACGTCAGTTGTGAAACCACGCCCATGAAAAAAATGGCGTCGAAAATTTTATCTGTCGATTCGTTTTGAAGACAGGCTCATACTCAATTAATATCAGAGTATTGCGAGTTTCTTTCACGCATAAATAAAGTTTATACTGAAATGCAGTAATTGTATGCGGAAGAATTTATCAGAGAGGTTTCAAAACCTCGATTTTTTTGGATTTTCCACATCGGGTTTGGCAAACGCGAAGGCTGCTGACGCAGAATGCAAAAGTTATGACGTCATTGTTTCCAGGGGAGCATGGTTTCTTATTGGCTGTTGGTCATTCGTTACTTTTCATTCGAAATAACAACATGAAATTAAATTCCATAGCGGCTAATAATTTAAAAAAAATATTTATCATATGTTGCAAATCATTCACTCTTATATTATGTTTGAAACGACATAACCGAATTTTGCTTGACGTCACACGTGACATATTTAAAATCTGCGTTGTCATGGGTCAGTTGCATTTTCGAGTTGCATATCCGAGTTGCAAGTGTTCGCGCTTGACAAAGGTTTATATCAACTCGTGACGTCAAAATCGCGCGACTAAAGTGCAGGAATGTTGCGTGGTGTTCGCACGGCTTAAAGAAGCCTAATTAGCGTAAGTGTCTGATAAGCCTAATTGTTTTTTACCTAAAGCCCCGCGAACATCTAGCAACTTTACTGCAACGTAGTTGCGCGATTTTGACGTCACGAGTGATTTTGACGTCACGAGTTGCAATTTGTTTGCAACTTTTGAAGTCCAAGTCGAGTTGCATTGTAAACCTGCAACTCAGAAAGTTGCATCTAATTCCCCAATCACAGGGCAGCATTGGAACACGTCAGTTGGAAAACCACGCCCATGAAAAAAATGGCGTCGAAAATTTTATCGCTCGATTCGATTTGAAGACAGGCTCATACTCAATTAATATCAGAGTATTGCGAGTTTGTTTCGCGCATAAATAAAGTTTATACTGAAATGCAGTAATTGTATGCGGCAGAATTTATCAGAGAGGTTTCAAAACCTCGATTTTTTTGGATTTTCCGCAGCGGGTTTGGGAAACGCGAAGGCTGCTGACGCAGAATGCAAAAGTTATGACGTCATTGTTTCCAGGGGAGCATGGTT
>JAFIDM010036833.1:0-10864 GCA_023159025.1 Thereuonema tuberculata | reverse complement strand
CGAAATGTCTCAAGACATCATACAGAACTTGTATGACTCAATGCCCGTTCGTATCGCATCGTGCATTCGCGCTAGAGGGGTCCAACGGAGTATTAACTCCTCCGTTCTTTTGCCTTTTTCTCTGAAATAAATTATCCTTTTTCTTTGATTTTCTAATCATTTACTTATATCAAAGTAGTCATTACGTATGTAAATTTTCGTTTCATTTTGACGACTCCTTCTTGGTGCGCTAATTTTTTTGTCCATGAGTGTATATCACGTGACCACCCCGTTGACAGCTTTCCAAAACAACATACCATACAAGGCAGAACACAGTTGCTGCAGGAAGGAACGACAGATACACACAGCTTTCCAAAACAACATACCATTCAAGGCAGAACACAGTTGCTGCAGGAAGGAATCATTGCTCAAGTCCCTAGATCCAAGGGAACTCAAGATAAAGGGACGATTGATTTATCAGCATTATTCTTCCGTAGGGAGACAACCACAGATTCGTACTTCATAAGTTTGGTTTCGTTAGCGCCTGTGCGAATGTCTCCTAAGTCGATTATCGAAAGGTAGTTATATCAGCAATCAAGGCTTTGTACTGCATCAGCATCAGTTCACGGCAGGACAAAGCCTTTCTTCTTGAACTTTTGGCAATAGCTTCGTTGTCGATAACGACACCAAACTATAAACAGGACGTTTTGCGAATCCGATCCATTTGGGCATTGTGAATAGTTGAAGACAGCTGCATAGGACATGCAGTACGAAGCAGCCTTTCAACGACGCTCAATGCCCAGGTGGATCAGATTCGGAAAACGTCCGCTTTCTTATCGTTATTTCTTAAATAAGACTTAAAGTAATGTGAGAAAGAGTTACACCGGTGGTAGGTCAACGAGAGGAACCAGATTAAGGCGGGTACTTTGAATGAAATACCAGTCAGGAAACTTAGGGAATGAGCCTCTAGTTAGAAAAGTGAGAGATTTCTCTGCTTACTCCGACACATCCCTTTGCATTGGTTTAACAATAAACACGACTTCGTCTTCGAGTAGTACAAAACAATTTTAACAAGCACATGGTATTTATATTTTTAGAAAATGGTGATATTACGTAAAACTTGGATGTCAAAAGAAGAATATCTTCTGACGAGATGACAAAGAATAATCAAACAAACGGAAGTGACAAAATAGCTTCGAAATTCAAAATGATATAAATTAAAAAAAAAAAAAACATTAATTTTTTTAAAAATTCTTATTTTTTTACTTTAAATTCTTTACCATAAATAAATTCGCAAATTGAATTCAATTGGGTATTTTGTGAGCGAGTATTGTAAAACTATCAATGCCAACTTTACAGTCTTGGAGCTGTTGGACAAATATAACAATGTTACCTATTCTAAATGTGGTACCGCTATTTGAAATATTAGTTTACTTTTATTGCCAAAAGATTATCTATTCTTCAGATTTATATATTACGACGATATATTAAATATATATCTAATGATTTTTTACTTTTTAAAAAAAAAATAGGTTTATTAAATAACATTGCGACCAATACTTGCACAGTTTTTATATCGATAAAATAAATATATTCACATTAAAGGCTACTTGTAGCGGAAGTTCATAAGCAATTTCAGTCAGGCTTTAGAAAATAAATAACGGTTTTTAAGCTGTTCATTTTTATTGTGAGTATATTTGTTTTATTAAAAACTGTAAAATAGGAAAATGGATAATAGGTTTATTATTTGAAGAATCTCACTTTGGAATAAACGAAATTTTATATTCAAATTCCAACCGTATTTTATGAGAGGTTTTACTCTCAAAACACGGATGTGGCAAAAAGACACCAATGTAATAAATCTTAATGGCATCAAATTTATTATTAATTAAATTGTTTTCAATCAATTAAGTCGAAGCAAATGCATTTTTAGCTGAAACCTTTCAATTAGGAAAACAATATGAATGTTATATTAATAAACACTATAATTTTGATAAGTTCTCTTTGGTTCACCGTGGGTCGGTATTCAATTTTATACTTTTCATAATTTTTTTTCGATAATTGTAACTTTCTTTAACTTTAAATATTATAGTTTAAATTTGTTATATCGAGTATAACTTTAGAGTAATTTAGAAAATGAGTTCAAATTTGCAATAGAAACCTCATTAGTGCAACTAATTTTAGATATGCTCATAGTATTTGTTCATTTTAATTAAAGCTCTTTTTTAAAAACTAACTAAATTGTTGTTGAAATAAAAAAAAATGAAATAAAAATTAAAACATGAAAATTTAATTTCTGAACATTTTTTTCAAAGTGACTGAAAGTAGTCTAAACCTATCCTTTAACCTATCAATTATTCTAAACTTGCTAAATCAAGTCAGTATAGCTAAATGTAACGATACGGTATTTTTCGGATCCTAAGTATCTCAACTGGTACCAAAATCATTAAGCAGAATCATATTAAATAACATTCAACTATAAATTGTCTCCTTAATTGCAGATCTAGCATTTGATAGTTGAAATCTACACTAAAACTCTAACTTCTTGGGATGAATGTTTATTCTTAACCTTTTTTTGTTATTTTTTCCCACCGATAAACCCAACAAGGATGTACAAAATCTCCGATAACACATTCCATAATTTATTCCACAATGCCTGCAAACGGTATCACTTTCATTCACGTATCATTTTGAAGGAGAACTCACTTTACCTACAAAGCGCGCAATTCCGTCATTAACCTGCAGTTGGAGTAGCAAAGATGGCGACTTCCGGTGCTGAGAAAGATTTCTCTGTGTTAAAATTTGAGAAAAACAAGTGTGTTACAGATGCTTCAATGAAAATTCCAGACTAAGTACGATAAAGAACCACCAAGCAAGAAGGCAATTTACAATTGCCTGGATCGGACATGCTGAATCAGACGTGCTGAAGAAAAGGACAAATGTTTCATGAAATGACCATCAAGATCGCCTGATTTGACCCCGTGTGACTTTTTCCTGTGAGGATACATAAATACATATTGTCTTTGACACGTGATGTAGAGGAACTCAAACAGCCAATTCAAGAAGCGGCCATCATGATAGAAGAGAATATGCTTTGGAAAGGGTAATTCAAGAGTTGCCGAGCCACACATGGTTCCCACATTGAATCTTTGCGATGTAAAACAAACTTTGAGAGTTCCTCTCCAAAAACGATACATACATGGAAATGAAACCGTTTGTAATCTTGTGCAATAAATTATGGAATTTGTTACCGGACTTTTTGTATACCCTCTACAATGTTCTTCGGTAGCTGGTATTTTCCTATTCCTTAGTTTCCTGTTTCCCTTGCTTTAATTCTTTCAGTTTTACAAGTTAGGGAGTCATACCGCTAAACAGTGATCGACTTCATACTTGTGGTGCATTGTAGTAACTGTTTTTTTTTTTCGCGACACCGGATGGAGATGTATTAGATTTCGATGTCTTTGTGTTTGTTCCATATAAAAAAAATCAGAAGTCACAATTTTGTTATTTCATTAATAACTGCATTAATAGATGCATTTATTAACTAATCTTGTCCTGCTTGTTTAGAAACAATAAATAGTTAGAATTTCGGTTACCTTCAAACCCAGACCATGTGGTTGTCGCGCGTAAAAATTCCGTGTCTAGATTCCTGTCTATGAGAACTAAACTTGCTCCTAAGCTAAACTGGGACTACAAAAACAGTTACTAGCCTAAAATTCTTATGATAGAGACAGTATCGGTGAAAGTGAAAAGGCAATAAAGATAAATTATCATATATATGACTGCATTCTTGTGAACTTAGAAGTATTTCAAACATTTAGGATTTATCGCTTAACAAAAAAATAAATAATTAGATATTTATCCTTTGATATCGTTTGTAGTAATCATCATATAAATATTTCGATAAACTAAAAACTTCTGATTTTAAAAAGAAATCTGAGAATCCTAAATCTTAATTAACTACCTTCTAATCGTAGATGCAGAGAAGAAAGAGGAAATCTGTGATAATGAAGTATCAACTCTTGAATGTGTAAAAAACTGTGAATCCCAAAAATTGTTTCCAACTTGCACTAAGGAACCTTCTAAATACCAATATTTACCTACATATTCATTTCATCGTTGCACCTGCATAAAAACTACCAAATGTAGGTATTGTTTATTTCCTTAATTATATTTTTGTGTCCTATTTATTAATATTTCTATTTTATTAGCAACTGAAATAAAAATACTTATTTCTGTTCGGTATGCTATGTAACTTCAGCTATAGATTTCACTGTAATTCGTATAATTGTATGAAAATAAATTAAAATCTGTAAAGTTAATGAAATGGTAACAAACAAGAAATAATATAAACTTTTTATCGTTATTTTGAGTAATATTACCAAAACATCGTAATATGTTTTCCAAAATATTAGGATCAAGAAAAGTTCGAACCGTTGATAGGCAGTGCTGGGCAGTGTAGGTGAAGGCTTTTTTTTCCCCCTTCATTGAATCTCAATGGTGTTTATTTCTGGCATTTCTCGAACTCTTAACAGCAAATATTTAACCATGCGATCAGGATGTCATGTTTTAAATGTTTTACATCCTAAAAATAGACCTGATGACGGTTCCCGAAATGGGAAAGCCCTAATCTCCTTTACCTTCATTAGGAGGATTAACTCCCAGAAACTCTTGATTTTGAACTTCACTACTACCATTTTATATTCCATGATGATACTTTATTACTTATATGCGTATTTTAGTCATGTTTAGGAAACTGATGGAAGGTTTTGGGTTGATGTTGTTGTTGTTTTGGGTTATCTTATTACTGCTTTCGCCTGGAATACCTGACGTTTCGCGTTACTCAGGATGCATTAGTCCATCAGAGTCACCATTTACAGTGGTGCAAAACAAGGACCGCAGCACAGTGGGTTAAGATACTGTTATTGATGAGAGTAGATTCATTCTCAAAAGCGATTCTGGACGTCTATAATCTTGCGACAGGTTGGCACATGGTATCTCCCGCTAAGTTCACGGAAACGGATCGATATGGCGGTCGAGGTATTCTCATCTGGGAAGTCATTTTGCTGAATGGCCCCAATGCTCTTAAGACTGGCAAAAGTTAGTGTGTTAATTGGTATGTGCTATTCTACTCAGATACTCTTTCGTGTGCGTTTGTTCCAGATGCCGTTGGCCCCGAATTCCGGTTAATGAAGGATAATTCCAGACCTCATCGTATATATCGATGATGTTGATATATCGTTAGAAAATGAGAATATTGTTAGAATAGATTGGCTCGCACGTCCACCAGATCACATTCCTATCGAACACATGTGTGATGTTCTGCGGAAACGCTATAAAATAAGACGGTGCTGGTAGAGGAACGGGCGATATTATCCCAAGAACTCATCAACCCTCTTGTTAAGTATGGGCAGGCGAAAAGATGCATTGTGCAAAAGATGCATTGCCATTAATAACCTCTACTGAGGACCATCTCTTCCCTTTGTTCCATCTTTGGCAGCGATGCATCTGTTCCAGGACAGCTGTTTTCTATAGCCATTTCTGCATAAAGTTTCTCTGTTTAGTATCTGTCTCGTTTTGTATCCGTTGTTATTTCTTTCATCATTTCCGTATCTCACTAGGTTGCTTTGATATACTTTTCCCATATCCAGGCCGCACCTATCAGAAGCTACAGGGGAAAAACTGACTAATCCCGAAGTTTTGCACTCCAGTGTATTAAATCAATGAAGTTTCGTCGAACTGTCCTTGTTGAAATGCAATCTTATCGATCTGTATTTAAAACACCTGCCTTTATTAACTCTGCCGTGTTTTATGTTTTCGACTTAGAATTCGTGTCATTATTCTCACATCCTTTTTCAGTCCACAATTCCATGTTTAGAGGTAACGCACTTTTCTGTTTGATAGACAATACCTAAAGATTATGGCTCTTTATCTTGCAATGTCAACGGTTTTGGCAGTTTTAGTCACAAACATTCCTGTTAGATTCACACGAATAAAGGTGCCTTTTAGGAAATCACCAAGGTCTCACTAGGGTAGGAACTGAGTTATCCCTTATCAGTTTGTAATACGTACCGGTATGTCAAACAACTTAAGCAGAGTTAGGCTTGGGCAGCACGAGCTTGAAAACGCCGCTGTGCTAACTCCCAAAAATGCCCTTCCAAAAAATGCCCTCCCAAAAATGTCCCAACGCTAGATGTGGTCTACATGAGCGTTGCTAACGCCGCGTTACTTTAGACCGCAGACATTCTTATAGAGATCAATTAAAGATAAAAGTTCAGCCTCTAGGAGTGAGCAATGCTAACATTCACCAACAACCCGTTTACTCCAGAGCTGCGTTGCCAACATTGGTAGCGTCTACGAAGGCGTTAAAACGCCACTCGCCATGGCAACACCGACCTTCTTAGCGTTGAAAACGCTTGTGCAGACCGCATTTTTCACTTTCCATAGAAATACGTGGGATTTCGCTTGGTTCTGTGAGAGCGTTCGCAGCGTGGCGTTTTCGCTAGCACTTTTGTAGACCAGCACTTACACTGACAACTTGCATAAAACTGTTTTTTGTTCTTCTTTTCCAATGGCTATTTCCATTATCCTGTCTGCCCTACTTTATTTAGATGTCTTAAATTTATTTACCAACTGTCAGAGTTATCTGTATTTAAATAGTAAGTTCTGTTAACGTATTAACACTTAAATTTAAAGTTTTAAAAGCAAATCATTCAAGTCAGGTGCAAAGACTATGAATTTGCTCTTGTAGTTCTTCTCTTGTTCTTTAATTTCTGAGGGGCTAATTTATATTGTATGATCAATTTATGAATTGGTAAATAATTCTATTAAAAGTTCAGACCATTGTTTACAAGTGATATCCCAAACAGCTGTTTAACGGTAAATTGCCGATCCTCAATTGAGAGTAGTCACCAGTTGATCACTCAGTTGAGTAGTAAATAACCAGGTTTTAATACAGAGATTAATATAAGTTAAGATAGGAAAAAGCATGAAACCTCCAAAGTTTAACTAAAAAACAAGAAATATACAATAAAAACAAAATAAAGAAAATTCTTGCGCCACTCTCCGCTGGCTTCAATGAATTTTTCAATGCCCATAACTAATCAGAAAAGCGCCTAAAAAGGCTTAAACACATTAAAAATATTAAACACATTAAAAGTTTTAATGCATTTAAGCATTTTTAGGGGCTTTTCTGATTAGCTAATGCGCATTGAAAAAATTCATTGAGGCCAGCGGAGAGTGGCACATGAATTTTCTTAATTTTATTTTTTGGGGGTATTTCTTAAGTTTAGACTTTGGAGATTCTATGCTTTTTCTTGCTACCATAAATAATTCTATTCCCCGAAAATATTTTTCGTCAACATTATTCCGACATTATTACAATATGTAAAAAAAATGGAAAAGGAAAAAGTAGTTCTGATTGAATAGCCTATTTTAAACGAAATTGATTTTATTTTTGTTCTAATTGCATTTTTTAGCTGAAAAATCTGTAGAAAAAGACACTGGTAAGCCCGTGAAATGTGCCAGAGTATACGAAGACCCTTTACCGAGTCCTTGTTCCGAATATTGCAAAGAGAAAAATATGAAACATGCCTGCAGAGAAGAGCCTTCAAAGAGTTCCAGAAATGGTCGCCAAGGAGTGTGTTTCTGCTACGAGTAAATTGTGTAAAAGGATTCACAAAATGTGCATTCTTACTTTTTGTCTTTTTTGTATGGCTTAGGAGAATAATTATGACGTAATTGAGTTCAAAAGTTTAAGCTTTACTGTTCAGTAATCTGACAAAAGATTACTGAATTTGTCATGTAGTTGACTATTTATATGATTTGTTTGTTCAGAATTGTTTGTACAAATTTTCACTAATATTTCAATGAAAGTAATATTAATGTGGAAAACTTTGTGACATTTTGATATTTGATTAATAAACAAATATCGTAAAATTATTAATTTTAGAAAGTGAAGGAAATACCAAATAAAGGTACTCAAATTATAAGTTGAATTATAAGTAGGCATTGCAACAAATTTTAAAGTTTCAGCCCAGCTATTTAGCTAAATTCTCGAGGTCATTTTTTTAAGTGATTGTAAGGGTAGAGAGCAAAACACATGTTCTTATATTTATCTTTTTTCTTCTTGCCCACCCTGTTCCGTTGCTAGGAATCGACAACTCTGATGAGTCGTCTCCACGCTGCTTTATCTTCAGCATCCTTAATGTACTTCCTTTTTATATTATTATTTTTAATTGTTTTTTCATTATTATGAGTCGTCTTCAAATTTACGCTTTAGCGCAAAATTTTATTCACATGTCTTTTCTTTCAAATTCCTGCTATCTGTATCCCTCCATCTGAACTTTTTTCTACTTCTTGATTTCTTCATCTAACTGGCTGATTCCATGCTGTGATCACTGCTTCGGAAACATCCTTTCGCACATGCCCACACCACTCTATTCTTTTCAATTATTAAGATCACTGCTTTTCTCCTCCTAATCTCCTCATTCAGACTATCTCTAAGTGATATCCACATCATCCAAATCAGCATCCTCATCTCCCTTCTCTCCATAAGCTCCTCGTCTCTCTCAGAACCCAGATCTCAGCCCAGTATAAAATTACGTATAAGACTTATTATAGTCTTATACGTACATCTTATATATCTTTCGAAATGAGACGGCCAAACACACAGTGATAAATATAAAACTTTAAATTACAAGATAAAATACATACAGTTTCGAATTGCTGAAGTTGCAAACCTTTTTCAATGCAAGGGGTGAGACCCACACCCCCCTTAAAAATACAATCCAACAGGGAAGTCTCTCAAGTAACAGGGAATAGGTAGCTTAAAACCTGAGCATCAATCAGAAGGCTTGATTAAGCCACCAATCCTGACTTATTAAATAGCCCCCTGGTGACATTTGATGAAGCCGGGGGAAGTTATTTTACTGTGACTGAAATAAACTTAAATAACCTTAAACATAAACATTGTTTATGGTAACATTGGTAACTTTGTTTAATACAATAAATATTATAGTTTGAGAAGAAAAAATCATTTTTTCTTTTTGAAACATTAAAAATCGAGTCAAAAATCGGGTCAAGAAATTAAAAAATTAACCATAAATTAAATGATAAATTAAAGAAAAAAAAAAAAAACCTTTAAGATATAAATAAGTTTTAAAAATTAAAAAAGAAATTTAAAAAGAAATTTTGTGAGAAATTTAGAAAGATTTTTAATTTCTGGTTCATTTTTTAATTTCATTGATTTCATTTTTTAACTTCATTTGTACAACAACTTTTATGACCCGATTTTTAATGTTTCAAAAAGAAAAAACGATTTTTCTTCTCAAAATATAATATTTATTATACTTTAAGAATTAAAGTCACCTTTGTTTATGTTTAAGGTTATTAAGTTTATTTTAATCACAGTAAAATAACTTCCCCCGGCTTTATCAGAATGTCACCAGGGGCTATTTAATATGTCAGGATTGGTGGCTTAACCAAGCCTTCTGATTGATCCTCAGGTTTTAGGCTACGGGGTCTCTACTCCCCAGGCCCTTCCTTTGGCTTTGTCTGGCGCCCTTCCGCCTTCGAGGAAAAAATTTAATAATACAAGAAATTAGAAATATTAAAAGTCCACCAAAAGTATTCGACTTTAAAATATAATACCGAAGAACCTCTTATCATAATATAATAATGGTGTATTATTAGATATTATTACATAAAATATTACGCATGAGCATGATGCAAATGGTACACTTCGTCGTACGGGGATTTGCAGCGTGGATTGATTTGGCTGTGACAGTCCAAGCGCTCTACGCTCCCACGGTCGCTGCGATGCTTGACTGGTGACTGCTCACTGCTCGCCGCCTCTACCCGCTTTGTTCAGTACAGTTTCAGTTTCGTTTCGGACGAGTCAAGTGTATAACATTGTGTTTTGAATTACAAGTTGCCAAATTATCCGTTACTTCGGCTTATAATGAGCGCAGATGGTTATTATATTAAGATATTAAGGTAAGTCTCGTGTAGAAGTCAAACTCTTCATTAATCAAGAGAAAAAAAAGAGGAAAGATACAACTAAGAAGAATAAACAAGAAGGGAGAGGAAGTTTTGTGATTTTTTTTTGAGTAAAACTACGCTGTTAAAGATAATGAAAATAATAATAGACGAAATAAAGGCAAAAATAACAGAAGATAACAAACAAGCAGTTATCATGATGGACACAACAGTAGATGTATCAAGCAACGATCAATGTGCATTTGTTGTGCAAAGGATCAAGAGGTATTTGAACGACTAATAGCACTAAAATGTGTTTCATCAACCACTGGTAAGGGATTATTTAACGCATTACAAAACACTTAGCCAGAATTCCCCTTCAGGACCTTCAGGACATTTTTATGATCTAAATTTTTCAAAATTCGACCCATAAGGGGGGTAAATAGGGGCAAATTTTAAAATCACCATATCTCATAAACCAAACCAAATAAAATCGTGAAACTTCACATGCCTACAGTATGACTACTGTTTAGTGCATTATAATGAAAGTTTGTTTGTAAAAATTATTTCATTTATTTTCTTTTTATGTTTTGTTTTTGGTTTAGTCGGTCCATATTACATGAACGTATGTGTAATATGGACCACCGACACGAAAATAAAAACATTATTTCCTGCAATTATTAATAGTTACCAGAGTATTTTACTACGTTTGAACCATGTAGCTATACAATTGTTATGAGCAGCCAACAAATTAAATCTTTTTATGTTAATAATTTAAGGTTTATGAGCATTCTTGCTTTGGGGGTCCATAATACACGGATCTTCCCTATATATTCTGGTTTACATACACACACACACACAGTCGGTCCATATTACATGAACGTATGTGTAATATGGACCACCGACA
>JAFIDM010036832.1:0-10864 GCA_023159025.1 Thereuonema tuberculata | reverse complement strand
TAGTTAGATAGGACAATACTTATGCTGATGTTTTTCTTTCGACATTCTCAGATTGCCATCATCTTTCTACTGAATGTTCTCTTCTCTATCGATGTGATCATTGTTTCTGACTGGATACTTGAGTCTAATAGGAAAAGAGTGCATCGTGTGGTTCAAGAACTATATCGAAATCTTAAGAGGGTGGAAATTTTGATACAGCTTACAAAAATCTCTCACTAGATGACTGTCTGTTTTGACCTATTTAAAGAAAGTTCCACCCTCCAGATTAGTAGTTAGCAGCTTATCCCTTTTTTATTATCCTTGCAAACTAGTTACTTTAACTCCCCCAATTCTGCCAGAGGCTATTAGTTGGAGACAATTCCTAAAGCCTGTGTTTTCTTGTGTTGTTATGGGATTTCTTTATTTTTTTTTCTAAAACAATGGAGGTTATGCCATTGAAGATTGATACGTAATTACTAATTTTTTTTTTTTATGTACATAAGAATGACATAAGAGTGGAGAGAACGGGAGAGAAAATTGAAGTTAATAAAAAGTAATATCTCAATAATTTCTAAGAATAAATAAAAATTAAGTAAAATTACGGTTGGCTTTTTTTTTTTGTGGTTTTATAATTTTACATTACTTGAAAATTATATTGTAAAATACAAAAACAATAAAATATTGTACATCACCTCATTCTCTTAGAAATGAATATTATGTGTCATAAAAAATGTGAAAATATTTCATTTTTTTGTTTTCATTTCAAAATATATTCATAAGTTCATTCCATTGTATATTTGAAAAACACGGAATGGATGAAATATAAAATCAGAAAAGGAATTTTCTTTTATTATGATTATTAATTAGGCAATTAAAAAATTAGGAGCTCAAATTACCAAATATAAAATTAAATGATAAATAAAATTAAATGATAAATAAAATTTAAATCTAAAATTAAATTATTTCACCACATCAATAAATTAAAAATAACAATATTCTATGGATTTTTTTATGAAATGTCCATTTACTAACAAACTAAGTTAGAAAGTAAAGAAAATCCCAAAATTTCATTGGCCTCTAATGAAGAGTACAAGATCATTTAAAAATTAAAATGTTACTAATAATTAAAAAAAAAACAAAAAAAAAACGCATCATGCATTCACTCATGGTCTAAAAATTGGAACTGAAAGTGTTTACTGAACCTTAGTCACAGATCTAGGCTGCTACATGCATTATTCATTGTATGGTTAATTAACAAGTAAACAAAATAAAAATCTGAATAAATCGTTGCTTTAAAAAATATATGTAAGTAATTGAAATAAGCCACCGCACATAATTATATATGAAAAAAAAAAAAAAACACTACTCATAAAAAAAAAAAAAAAATTATTTCATTTTGTTATTAACTACCTGATGAAACGGAGTACCTTGAACTCGGGTTTAAATTTTCTATACATAGTATTTTTTTTTCTTATACATTACACTACAATAATGTGCGGTGACTGATTTCAACTTGTGGATTGACGCATGAACTTCTTCAACGACAATATAAAATCACACAAACTTGAGACTACAATTTGAGATTCGAAAGAGGTCGAATACATTATTGAGAAGGAGAAAGGAAACATGAGTCAGAAAAACAATATAAAATGAGTTACAATAATACTTAGAAAAACTGATATAGTATGATATATAGAATTTAATATAATACATGTGAATATTGGAAAAAAAAGGTGATAACATACTTAATTAATAATAAAAATTGATTTAATAAAAGGAATTAACAAGTAATTTATTTACTTGTTGATTAAAATAAATAGAAGGAATTAATTAGTCTTTCTATTACTTGTTAATTTAAAATTCAACGATATGTTGAAATACAAAATATTGACACCTTATCAAAAAGCCCTACATAATTAGTAAAGAATTATTATAACTGATTTAAGAATGGAGAAACATCAGGAAAGTAATTATGATCTAAGAGATCACAATGAAATAAAATTGGAAAATCCAAAAGTTAACAATAACTCTGGAAATTTTTTATTTCAAAAACATTATTGTTTTCAAAAAAGATCGTAAACAGAATTGGTGTAAACAAGATTAGATCATTTCTAAAAGCTTGAAACTAAAAAAATTAATAAATATTAATCCTTTTAGCTAAACCTCTAGATTTCCATGTGATTAGTTATAATTATAATTAATCCGTTTTAGACACCTTAAGTAAGTAATGGGAATTTAATGTCCTCGAGACATTGTGAAAAGTCTGATATAACGGGTGAAGGAGGGGGGAAACCGCGGAAATAACTTCTCCGAGACACTGACAAAGGAAAAATGCCATGCTTCAGGTAACGCTGAACATCTCCTGTAGGGTATGAAGTCTTTCAGTTTGTTAGCAATAATGAAATTTTAATACATGTCAAACTATTAATCGATACAGAAATTAAAGTTAAAAATTTATACAATTTTGAACCTTCACTATAATTATGTTTTGTGAATTTGGACAAGTTAATTTTTTTCTTAATTATTAGCTATATTTTATTTACTGTTAAATTAAAACATCCACATTGATATTTAAAATAACTGTTCGCTTGTAATATCTCGTTGAAGCTGAATTATCATTGGATGAAATCAAATGAATTTACAAGAATAAATAAGATGTGGAACTTAGATTACCAGAATTACCAAGACTTTACGTGCATTGTTCATTATTAAACACAAACAAAAACCGATGCACCTGAATAAATTAGTTATACAATAAATGAAATAATACACGACTATAGGCACTCTATTATGGGCCAGAAACTATAGTCATGTATTATTTAATTTATTGTATTAAAACTAATTTATTCAGGTGCATCGGTTTTATTTGTGTGTTTGAACTTAGATTATGTTGATTAGTTTAGTCAAATGGTTAATAAACGATTTGTGGTAAGATCTTTATCTATTGATTGCAGTGGGGTTTTTTTCAGTACAATTAACATTTCGTGAATTAACAGAATGTAAGGAAACATGACTCTCCAGTAAAATATGTTTTCTCGTTTCAACAACGACCAACACACACACACACATAAAAAAAAAGTTCATTTTTTTAATCAACAGAAACATAAACAAAGGGTTCCTGAAAGAACTTAAATTCTACTTTGTTTACATTGAAAATCTATCGAACATCACCAGTACAATTTTTTTCATTTTCAAAAAAGGCAAAATTAAATTCAGAAATATTTCATTGCATATTGAATCCAATTAACTTTAATCATAAGAGCACATGGATTACTAAATGGATTAATAAGCATATTTAAGACAGCAATAAAAGCTTTTTTATCAGAATTTTTGCCACCTTCAGTAATGAATCTCTCAAAGAACCCAAACGGAAAAAACATTACAAAGCAAAACATCGGTTCTTATCTATACCT
Source organism: Thereuonema tuberculata (assembly GCA_023159025.1). NCBI lineage: Eukaryota > Metazoa > Arthropoda > Chilopoda > Scutigeromorpha > Scutigeridae > Thereuonema > Thereuonema tuberculata. The sequence continues at coordinate 7,472 of JAFIDM010036832.1, read as the reverse complement.
AGTTCCATGAAGATCCACCAGTTCTAACAGGGGGTATTCGCGGATATATATGTATGCAAACATAGGCCTACTTTGGAAAAAAAGCTAAAATCAGTTGTAAAAAATTGATAGTCTTTACTCAATATGTTTGTAAATCAATATTTCGCCACCAGAGACATCCGTTCATTCATTCAATTATTCAGAAACATCGAATTCCTGCAGTTAATGAAATTTTTATTTTAAATTTTTTATCTAAATCAAGTTCTTGGGGTTTTTTTTTGGTTTTTTTTTTTTATTCATTACGATCTCTCCAGTATTATTGTACATTGCTGGTTATGCAGCACATAGAATTTCAAATTTTTAAGTGTGACAATTGCACAAAGTTACTTTGTACAAAAGTGACATTGAATATGATTTTGAAGAGAATGCCAGTTTAATTGAAGGGCCCCAAGGACAAAGGTGTTAAGTAACATCTTGGCAGTTTCGAGATATTTAAAGTTAAAGCTTGGCTGCTCCCTGAAAATAAGCTGTATATTGTTCAGAGTAAATTATTAATGATCACTAATATCTAAAAATTGTCCTGAAAAAACATGATTTTGTTGAAACCACATTTATTGGTCGTAACTCAGTCGTAAATGTACTTAACACCTTTGTCCTTGACACAACATGCTCTTAAAACGGAAATAAGATGTCACAAAGGTGTTAAGTATAAATAAATGTTAATAAACATTACATTATACGAAGAGTAAATGTATCTACAATACAAAATTACGGTTCACTTGAGCGGTTGATTTCGTTGTAGAAGCCTTGATACACATCTGGTATATACTCCATTTGCTTCTTCAAGTCTTTAATTTTTTTTTCTAAGATAATGTTGTGCTGTCTAATCTTTTTCAGAATGTAGTTTGTGATATCTTTCTGCCCACGAACTCGAAACAGGTTTACTACTTTAAAATCTTCGCTTTCATTGAGGTATTTCTTGTACTTGTATGACCCAAACTTATCAGCCCTTATTCATCTTACCTCATCTCTGAATGATATCTTCTCCTTGTCAGCATTTGCAAACGAATAACAAAATACAGGCCTGATTGCAGACTATCAGTGTCAGAAAACTTTATCTGCCATGTCAGTTACTACCATTGGTTTTTTTCTTATCAACTGCATCAATAACGGTCCTATAAGTATCTGCCGAGTATATTTTCTCATATTTTTTGACCACTTGCTCAATAAGACCGAAATCTCTATCGCAATCTAAATATGTATGTCCTACAATTGGAAATTTTTGGTCAACAATAAAAAATATACTTTTCCACACGAGGTAATTCCAGAAGCATAAGAGTAAAAAAAAAATATTTTGGCCGCCGCAAGAATCTGACCAAGTAATGAGGTAGTTGTGGTTTCGCGCACTGATCTGTATAAATGCCCAAAGAGACTGACTACTTCATGACTATCTCATGAAGATATGTTTTCAGTCCACGCTTACATGTATGCCTGCTCTCCTTCACATGATACTAAATGTACGCTCAAGTAGTAAAAACCATAACTGTCTTAAATAGAACGCTATTGAAGTGCTTAATTTCAGCAAAGGCATACTTTGCTGCATGTGAAAAATTATAAAACATTTGATTGGGTCTTCCTTAACAGATTGTTTGTCCTCTTTTTGCTGTTCATAGTCCTCTTCATACTCTTTCTTGTGTGTTTCGCCACCCTTACCCGAATTGCATGTTTTACATGTATTACTCTTTGGAGAACCAAACGACAGATTAAATTCTGTTACAAACGTCTCACTGTAGCAGCGCTTCGATGCCCACTCATTTTCAGGTATACCGGTGTCAGTGCAGCTAGATAAGTGGGTTCGAACGTTACTTTTCACAATATCAGAAATTTTGTTTTGGGGAGCATTTCTTCCTGTTTTGATTGGGCTAGGAGTTGACTTTCCAGATGCAAGTTGCTTTTGCTGAAGATCTACTTTTTTTCTCCCAACTTGTAACAAGTTGCAGGAAGCTAACTTGCAAACCCTCTGTGTTTTCTCATCAATTGTCACTGAATAGATGTACGTAGCTGACCATCGTTTATCTGCAGTTGCCTTAAATCGGGCCACAGGCAGCAAGGTAATTGATTTAAAGATAATGGCATTTTGTGCCTCGTACGATAATTTCTTAAACTGTTTAAATATTTTATCTCTTCCTTCTTCTGGAAAGTTTTTAGAGAATTTGTATCGACATTTATCATGGCAAATTGTACTACTTTTTACTTTTTGTATTGGAACTATAAATCCTATCCTATTCATATACTTCTTCCCTGCTGCCCTAGCTTCTTTTGCTATGTTTTTTTTCAATTCTTCAGATTTCATTAAATGACCTACGGCTAAGATAGACACTTTCAGAAACTTCTAGTGTACTGGTGTTTGATTCTGATTTTCCTTGCCATTCGTTTGCTTCGTTAGTGCTGTTGTGCAATTGTACTCTTCTGAGCTTCGTTTCTCATCTCCAAAGAGTTTTTAGCCATATGTTGTCCCGTATTCAACATACCTGACAACATAGGCTGACGTTTTGCTTGTTTTATGGGGGCAGCCATTATGTCAAAAGAAGCGCCATCTACGCTTAGTTTTGGACTTAACACCTTTGCACTTTGAAATTTCTGTAGCTCAGGACCCAACTCATGCCCAAAGGTGTTAACTGTATTTAGCACCTTTGTACTACAAATGAAGTAATTTTTTATTGTTACTTAACACCTTTGTACTGAAGTAATTGTTTAAAAAATATGAATTGACATTCCATCTTTTGCCACCAGATGGGCTATCATTTAACACCTTTGTTTATACCTATAACAGAAATTTCATGAAATTGTCGCTTAACACCTTTGTCCTTGGGGCCCTTTAATTAATACAATAAACAGAGGAGGTTTTAAAAAAAACCAACAAGTTTAACAGTGTGTGTTGTTATTTTAGTGTACATAATTTTTGAAAAGTTGATTAAATCGATTGTGAAGGTCACTTCATAAAATGCAAATCGCAAATTAAAACACTGCTATTTGTCAATGAAAAATATTGATATGAATTTATTTTTATTGTCATGCAATAAACATGCACAAGAAGATATTAAAAAGAAAATAATCCTGAAAAATGTCTGTTAAGCCCAGCACAAGAATAAACAAAAAGAATTGCCTTTTCCGATTCATTTTTAAGGGGTGGATTAGGGAACAGCTGTTTCACTCTTCAACGAGATCATCAGCCCTAACCCGCCACCCTCGATGGAATGAATCAGAAAGGCGTTGCCTATGGTGAGGTCAACAGTCAGCCTGACTATGGCCTCCCAAAGGCGAAAAGGCAATAAACAAAATTTCCAAAAAGCCAAGAGGCAGTATTGGAAATATTCCCTACAAATAGTAGGCGAATAGCAATAAATAACAAAAACTCAAAAAGGAAAAGCAACAAACAAGCCTACATTTAAGCAAAAGGAAGGGTTAACGTGCTGACAAACCACCCCGTAAAAATGAATCGGAAAAGGCAATTCTTTTTGTTTATTCTTGTGCTGGGCTTAACAGACATTTTTCAGTGAATTTGTCAGCACGTTAACCCTTCCTTTTGCTTAAGAAAATAATCCTGTTGGGAAATTGTCTTTGAATAACTGTCAAGAAACGAAATGAATCAATATTGCGTAATATTGCAGACCTTTTGATATGTCTCATTTTTAATCAACTTCATTTCTATTTTACTTCATTCAAATTTACTTGAATTAAATTGGTTAAATTCATGTTCATTTGTGATTTTAATTAATTATTTTGGCTGTAAATATTGATTAATTTCGCAATAAAAAATTTGTTTGGTGTAATATTTTGTTTTAATTTTCCAACAGTCATATTTGAAAGATCATATTAAACATTTTTAATTCGTAGGGAAAAAAAAAAAGTAATTAATCAAAAAATCATTTGCTATTTTTCCTAGGAAGCATCAGCATGTCGTAAAACTTTTTCATTTAAAAAAAAAATTTAATTTAAAATTAAAAGAATTTTTTTTTTTTTTTTTATGAAATAAATTTTTTTTTTTGTTATTTTACTAAGTTTTTAGATTATAAAGCCTAACGTAGAATGAATAAAAAGGAAAGTAATATTCCAGTTTTTCAAAAGTAGGCCTATGTTTTTTATAAATGAAGAGGTCTCCAATTCCTCATTGAAGACAACCCTTTCTGTCTTTCCTTTAGAGCGCTAGAGACAGAATAGTCTTGGTCGAAACAGGGCTAAACTTCTCCCAAATGAATTGTAGACAAGTGAGGGGACAGTGTCATAAAAATTCCTTTAGCCACCCTCTTCCCTCAAAGCGCTGCAGGCGACAAGTTCAATTTTAAAGACCTCTAACGGCAGTTTTTCGAATTAATTTAACAATAGAAATCTAAGATTTGCTACATTTCTTAATGATATCTTGAGCCATTTTGATATAAACTAACAGAAATGGAATTGCTAGTGAATTTTCAGGACCCCGAATTGAAAAGTTTAGGAAAAACACTGCTTTTTAGCTGTAAAAAAAATCCGAAAGTAATTTGCTTCACTTCAACTTAATGGTTTTTATTTTTTTTAAATTCGACTACTGAGAATATACTGCAAATGTTGAATTCGGGGAATGGTTTTTTACTGTATTTCTTCAGATGACCCGAAATGGGAATGTTTTTCACTAAAATAAAATAGTAAAACACTTTATTCTATCCAAAAACTTAGCTGGTTTTGAGATTAAATATAATTAATTCAGTTATCGTATATATAAAAAAAATAGGAGAATATAAATCATTCATATTTAAACTATCATATATTAAATTTCTAGATTTTATATTGCATTTGTATCATTTACAGAACGATTTGAAATCCTCCAGATTGACCTGGTTTTGACTTAATCCTCACCTTTACACTATGAAACTAATTAAGCACTAGAATAACATTTTTTTAAAATTACAACTTAATTGAAATAAGGTGAAAATAACTTAGGTTAACATTTCATGTCATATTTTACCCTATGCTTAAAACATGTTTATCATTAAGATTACAGCAGAAGTAAAAGAAACATCATATTGTAGAGTTACTCCAGAATATGGTGAAAGTAAAGATACATTTCCAGAAAATGACTACTTTTATGGTGTTTTTGCAATGAATATTGCCAATAATGTAATAAAAAAGATATGTCTAGTTGAAATTACTGTCCACTTTTGTTGTTAAACATATCTGAATGTTACAAAGCCATACAGCAAGATTCTGATAAGTTAAAAATACAAACTATTTCTGGTTTGGGTATTATTACTATAGATTTAAGTTTATAAGGATTTGTTTCCTTTATTTGGTTAATATTTAGTAAAACAGAAATATTATAATCACAAAATCTAGGAAATTAAATTTTTATGGGTCACTTTTACCAGATTCCTTTATTATTAATGTATAATGGTACATTTGATTACCAATGTATAATGGTAATTTTTTATTTCAATTTTGTGATTTTTCAAAATAATTCTGTGAATTATTATGAGATTGTAATATCACTGTGAAGAATAATGAAGTTACAAGAATCACTACACAAGATTATAAATTAAAAAATATAATCTTTATTTGCAAATTCATTACATACAGCAGTATTAATAATACAGCTACTGATAAATGTAATACAAAGGACCAAACATAAGAAAATACGTAAAGAACTACAATATAGAACTGAAAAAAAAATTTACAACTATATTGTTGTGAAGAAAAGATAGATCTTTTATCCAAAAATCCATAAATGGATTTATGGGTCAGAAAATATGTAAGAATTTTGAAAACTCTGAAAATCCCTCTAAATATAACAACTAAAATGACAACTCAATGAAGCAGATTGTTAAGTGATTAATGTGAAAAGAATAGAAAGAAATTCAATATTTAAAAAAATTTTCAAAATACTTTACCGTTGTTTTCATAACTTAATTTCATTGAAGTTAATTATTCTGCTGAAAACAGCAAATGCTACAAATTAAAAAATCTGAAAAATAAATGTACTTAAAAATATATCAATGACAAGAAAGAAATCAATGAACTACAAAATATAATTAAAGTTATCTATTACATTTGTAATTTTTATTGTACGAAGAAGAAACAAAAAAGAGATAATCTTAGTTGCATTATACACAGGTCGCAGTAACAACTAACTATCACATAAAATATATAAACAATAACATAGAAGAAAGAGAGAAAAACAATTGTCTTTATGAATTATTTATATACAAATACGCACAAGCTACTGAAACATAAAATTTAAATAAATAAATGTTACAAGTATACAAAAAAAAATAAAAAAAACTACCAAACTGAAATTTGTTTTTTTTTAGCAAAATTACTTATGTCTGAATATTTATAGACAAATAAAATTAACAAATACCCTGGGCCAGGTCTATGGCTGCAATGCCTATAAGAATGTGCATAGATTTGACACTAGATTCTGATAATGCTCCTCAAGCTGATCAAGAATATGTAAAGAAGTTCCCGTAAAAAAGCCCGGAACACTGCAAAAATTAGAATCAAAGCCTCCATAGAAACACATTGTGTAAAAATTTTAATATTCCAATTTTCTCGAAAACCACACTAGTGTGCAAAAATGTTAAAGCGGCATATAAAAGAGCTTTAAAATGAATATATAAAACAAGCAAAAAACTACCCCAAATCAGCCCGGAACATGATGAACTTTTCAAAAAACATAAAATTAAAATCAAAAAATCAATTAAACGGTTATATTTGAAACGTCACAAAACGGCTGTATTTGAATCGAAATGACTTTTTAATTAGAACAGTTAAGCAACTATATACAAAAAAGTAAGAGTTTACAAAAGATAATCAATAATTATTATATTTCATCGTCATCAGGATGGTAAGCAAGAAGCGTGTCATCAGGGAAGTACTGCTCAAGAAAAGAGCTGGGTACTTTAAACTGCTCTGGTTAATTGTGAAGATATCCAATTATATATATGACGATAAACACGTGAAGACAGGATTGACACGAGCGAGCTCCACTAGGACATAGACAGTAAAATCCTAGTATCGCAGATGGTCCAGTGAGCCTCTTGTCTGCTAGTACGAATTGCTGATACAATTTACTAGCAGAGTGTCGTGACATCATTTTGGTTTGTAGCAAGTTGGCATGAGGAGCTGATATATTAAGTTGAATGAATTCGGGCAGTTTGAAGATTGCTGAGTCAGAATTGGCTATCTGAAACTCCCATTTACCAGTAGCTTGGATGTGTAAAGTTGAAGTGTTCACTTCGAGCGACAGAAGCGTAATGAGAAAAATCTCAGATATGTCAACGCTGTGAGTGGGAGAGTTGTATGGCGCCATGAGAAGGAGGTTTACATGCTTATTTTCCATAAAGAGAGGGATGTGTGGGGGAGTTAGGAAAACTGTACACAACTATGAAAAGAAGCACTATATAGCACTTCCCTTTACTCCTTGACGCATGCTCTCTCCACTCATATATTATCAGCCCATT
>JAFIDM010036831.1:0-10865 GCA_023159025.1 Thereuonema tuberculata | reverse complement strand
TTGAAGTTCCTTGCTTACGCAATTGACATGGAACACTAAATCGTACCAAAAAAACCAGTGATACTAAAAATGTATATTCTTTCATTGCATTCCCAAGAGATTCTGCCTCGCTTTTAATTAGTGGATCTTCGGAAATTCCTGATATTTCGAAAAGAGCATCATAAAATTCACCTATTTTTTTCACTTTTTATTAATTTTGGTGGTGAAGCGGGGCCCCTTCAAGTGCGCGGCGCCATTGGGCCCAATCGCCTTAAATCCGGGCCTGCTGTCAGTATTGTGTAATAAAGCCATTGACACAAAATATGGTAGCAATATTTAAGAAAAAAAATATGTTACAGCAAACACATTTATGGAGATTTAATGCATTTGTTCTTCATTTTTCGCTATACATTATTTCTTCAAAATCGCTTTTATGTTCTTTACAATTTCTAATATTTTACAACAAAAGTTGTCTTCACAATAATTATTATTTTTTTTTTTTACAACTGCCCGGGCTCTTAGACTGATCGTCTTTGTTTAGGCCAACAACATGGGGCGAGATATGATGCCTTTAACCGACGAATCGTTGCCCAGGGTACCGCATAGGAGGCAGCATCAAATGATACCCGCAGGAACGGACAGAAAGAGAAACAGAAGAAGAAAGAAACATCCATGCCAAGACCGGAATTCGAACCCGGGTACCGGCATACTGACCGTACGGCAGACCGCCGTCGACACCAATAATTCATTAGGCAAAAATATATCATACAATTCGCTTACTTTTGTTTCTCTTAAAAATAACGATAGAAATAACTATAATTATAGTTAAACCATTTAGAACAACTACTAATATATAGATCCAAGTATAAGAGGTGTCTTTGGGAGATATATTCACTTGAGCGATGTTAGAGAGACTGGATTTCTGTCCTTCTTTGTCTTGAGATATTAAGGCAACATAGTAAGTGGTAGATACTTCGAAATCTGGGATATTAAAAGACAGATTAATAATTTCACCAGCCGTAAGTGGAGTTCACTAAGAGGTATTGATCTTGTGACAGAAGGTGAAATTAAAAAGGATTTCTTCAAAATCCTGTGAAATTCTAACATTGTAGGAGGCGATTGAAATTCAAAAAGAGATCAAACTGAATAAAATATCTTCTCAAAACTTTCATTAAATTTCAATAAATCTCAAAACAAGTCATAACTAAATGTTATGTAAAAAAACATTATTAATGCAGAAACGGAGGTCTGTCTTTGTATGGTCAATAACCCACATTGATTAAGGTGTTTTTTAGCTATAATATAAAAGTATAAAAGGAATGCTATAAGGCAATATTTTCAATCTATTTGTATTTATTAAACTTATAGCTGCAACTCAGATAAAAAAATGCAATCTTCAAATTTCTTCTTTTATGTTAATTCTTGAATCGCAGCAGATCTAAATATAAAGGTTCTGCTTTATACTTTTACTTAATGATGTAAAAAGACCTATTAGCAATAAAAACAAATTGTTAATTATCTGTTCCTTGATCTAAATCATCTCCAGGTGATTGTCATCGAGTGTTACTGAACTTTTTCCTTCTTCTGTGTCTACAATTCGTAGATCTCTAATCGGACTGGGCGGCAACACATTATCGTTGATGATCACCTTTTCTATGATAATGTATCCAGCCAACACTACTCTCTCGAAAGATCCAGAACGTACCTTAAGAGCATCGTTCAAACTGGGCAAAGGATATCCCTGGAATGTCTGAATTATTTTAATTAGCCCAAATTAGTTTCAGAGAAACACTTACAAATGAGACAATTGGTTTTATTTATTACAATGAAAATAAAAATTTAGCTCTCAGCTTCTGATAATTAGTAAAATGTCAATTTTTCTGTTTTCGAGAGCTTTTAAACTTGAGGATTATTGTTCAAGTGTGTGGCGCTGTGCTAACGCTTACATTTCCTGCGATACAGTTCCTGCAGATATTTCAGAAATAAATTGACCTGAATTCCTTTTAGATAGTTCTAAAAATTCATACCACCACTAGTTTGAATCAGAAAGCTTTAGGTTTCCATTTAAGGAATTAGTTCATTTAAAAGAAACGAATTTTAGTTATGAATGTAAAAATACTGTTTAAAATGTGATGGATAGAAAATAAAAAAATTCAATAAACAAAAGACAGGAAACTCAAAAAAACATTTGTTTCAACCGATTTACGTAAGCTTCGAACTTAGGGCAAAAAGCGAACCTTTTTTATTTGTAATAGAACATTACAGTCCAAAAGAAACACTTGAATAAAAATTAAAATAAAGAATAAATGCAACTTAGAATTAGAATTTACAATGCTTATTTTAGAAATAATAGATAGTGAACATTTCTACAAGAAAGGAGCGTACAATATCATCGATTTGGTTCAAATTTCTTTGTTTTCTTTCTTTATTTTGATTTACAAACCCCTTAAAGCCATCTTATCTTTTCTCCGAGGTCTTCGAGACGAGGTTGTTAAAAAGAGGTCGCGGTCACTGGTGGTGAGAAAATTATTTCAGAATCCAAGATCACGTGATCACAGGTTTGCTAGTTTACAACAAGCCTGTAATAGTTTAGTTCTATTAGTTTAGTTTATTTTTTTTACTGAAGAATAAACCGAATAGAACTGATTTAAATTTCCTTATAAAGTTAGGTGTTGAAGAACTTTCACATTGGAAACAGGATTCTTTCGGTCATAAATATTTTGAGAGGAAAAAATAAAAAAATTTGAAATACGTTTTTTTTTTCCTGTAAAGCTTTTTATAAAATGTTCTTGAAGTTATTGTTAAAAGTTTCTTTGTTTTTATAACGTAACGTATAAAAAAAGTATTAAAATATTAAAATGAGCAATTTTATTATTGCTTTTTACATTTTAGTTTGTGCAAGTTAAACTCTCCCACGTATAACCAGTTAAAAATTTGTTTTAATTTAAATAGTAAAAAACATTAACGTAGAAATTTAGAATTGGGGCCAATTGTCTGAATTCCAATGGTCAGTTAATAAATCATCATGTCCAATTATTATGCAGTGGCGTCACTAGCGGGGTGCGGGGGGTTCGGACCGCACCGGGTGACACCATCACAAGGGGTGACACCATCACAAGGGGTGACACCAAAATGCAAAATATTACTGTCTATTATTCTATGTCACGAAAAGAGACGACAAAATTTTTTCACCTAGGAAAAATGACGAAATACACTCATTAAAAAAAAAAACGACACTCCTAGAAGGAGTTGTCCGATTGTAATGAAATGTCGTATGCAAAGACATTGGGACTGCCCATGCAAATGATTAAACTTTGGTGTCCAATGAATGAATAGCGAGAGCTACAGCGCATCGGAATTGCGCACTCAGCAGGTGTGTATAAAAAGCGATTCTCAATTTAATGGTCAAAATTTCTGTTGCATTGCGAGTTAGGATACCTTTCAACGACTGAAAAAATGCCTCGCCGCAGGATTCGAGCTCATTATGTTCAACTGTCAGAGTTTGAAAGAGGTCGTATCGTTGGATTGAAAGAGGCAGGTTGGGTAAATCGGAGAATCTCTCGTCATATGGGTCGAAGTGATGCGGCGATTAGAAGATGCTGGCAGGAATGGGTGGACAATGGCAGATTTCAGCGTCATGAAGGTAGCAGTCGACCTAGGGCCACAGCAGAGCGGGAGGATAGAGTGATTGTCAGATTAGCTGTCACAGCGCCTGAATCATCGTTGTCAACCATCAGACGTGCGACCCGCACACGAGTGTCCACCATGACCATTCACAGACGGCTGAGAGAGCGACATCTACGCTCGTACCGACCGCTACGCCACCTGCCACTTACACCGTCGGGCCAGATTACAGTGGTGCTTGGCTCGATCCGGTTGGAATGCTGCTGACTGGGGACCTATAGTGTTTAGCGACGAATCGCGGTTCCAACTGTGTCCTGACGATCGTCGCAGACGTATCTGGAGACGCCCAGGGCAGCGTGCCGATCCTGCTTTCACTATTGCACGCCACACAGGCCCTCAACCAGGAGTTATGGTCTGGGGTGCCATTTCCCTTGATAGCCGGACCCCTTTGGTCGTCATTAGCGGCACACTTACAGCACAGCGGTACGTCGATGACATTCTGAGACCTGTTTTGCTACCTTTCCTTTTGCAGTACCCTGGCCTTATTTTTCAGCAAGATAATGCCAGACCACATATGGCACGTGTTGCTATGACCTGACTTGCAACTTGTGAAACACTTCCTTGGCCAGCCAGAAACCTAGATCTCTCTCCAATCGAGCATGTCTGGGATATGATGGGAAGGCGACTGCATCCACCAGGGAATGTGGATGACCTAACCCGACAATTCGAGCAAATTTGGCAAGAAATACCGCAGGAGACCATCAGGGAGCTTTATCACTCTATGCCACGTCGTGTGGCAGCTTGCATTCAGAGTAGAGGTGGGTCAACACCTTATTGAGCTCGTTACTTTGTAACTCAACTCTGAAATAAATCATTCAATTTGTTTGTAAGTTTAATCATTTTCTATTCTGTATATAATCTTCCTCTCCACCAATTTTTGCCTCCATCGGACAACTCCTTCTAGGTGTGTCGTTTTTTTTTTTAATGAGTATAGATAGATCGCTTGGTGCCTATGTTCGGCGGCCGGAGTATCTTGATTTTGAATTACGCCGATCAGAACGATGTCTGCAGTTGCGCAGGCGCCGATCTGACGCCTGCGCAACTGCAGCGACGAGTTCCGAACGCAGATGTATGGTATGGTTTTGTAATTGACGCATTGAGTTTTCATATTGACTTAGAATATTATTAAATATATAAGCTGTTATAATCAAGTATCCTGTCTACTGTACAGAATTCCGCATTCTTGCAGCAGTAAAGGTAAGCAAGTGCATCCTTTATTTTATGAAACCGGGAAAGACAACTTCAAAGTGGGAATGAACCCAAAGTATTTTTGAGTCAAAATGGCACGTGTTATTTTTTCCGGCTTAAATAATCCTATAATAATGATTGGCTTTAATTTTGCAAGTTACAAAATTAAGCAAAATTACACTTAAATTTTGGACAAGTTCAAAATTTAAACGAAATCAAATATCAATTTTACAAACATTTTTGCTAGCAGTTAGGCCTAAAATATGTATGACACGGTGTCAATTTTAACACAATACACACAGAAATTATAGCATTTCTTAACGTGACAAGCCTTAAACTAAAAAAAAAAAAATAGTTTAACTTATTAATTAATTTAATGACATATGACAACAATGTAAAGAAGAAAAATCACAAAAGGTGTCCCGTTTACGACCACATATCAGAAAGTACGGCCGGGTTAATAATTACCAAATAATTAAAGGAGGTTGTTCAATAATGATAAAGAATAACATGGATTAATGTTGTAAATTTTGTAATTCTGTAATTTTTCTGTGTAAAAAGATTTTCAAATACAATTTGTTTTAGCAATTAAATAATTAAAAAAAGTTACATTTAATCCATTTTCAAATTATTTATTTTGTTTTTATTTTTTATTGTTCAAGGATATTATATCATGTCACATGGAATACATAAATCAAAGAGGCCAAGTGGATGCCAGCAAAGAAGAGCAAAAAAGAAAAAAATTGAATCACTTTCAAAAGTACGCGGATCTATGCTTCAATATGTCAAGAGACCAGATGATGGCCACGGTTCATCAAAAGATACAGTTCCTCAGCTACCAATTGATAACGCTAATTATTCTGATGCTGGTATGCATTATGCAGAACAGGAAGGAGTTGAAATAGAAGAAAATGAAGCAGAAAAACAAGGAAAGGAAATGGATGAACTTGAAGCAGAAGAGTGGACTGAAAGTGACTCTAACCATGATACTGTAAATGACATGATGAATGAGGTTAAGGGGGAAAATTGGAATATTTTAGATGATGCTTCTTTTTGGAATATACCAGTTCCATATCATTTGCGAGTTGAAATCATCAAAAGAGCTTCTCTCCAGAACAAAGATGGCCCTTTTAGAATTGCGACAAGGCAAGATCCAAAAGCAAAAGGAGATGTTCGCCAGCTATCAAAAGAGTGGTTTTACAAGGTGATGCCAAATGGTGAGAAACTGTTGCGATCATGGATGGTTTACTCACTCGTCAGTGAGAAATTATATTGTTTTTGCTGCCGACTCTTTGCCGTTAATGCTACAGATACTTCATCCAAATTTGTGACTGGGTTTCAGATGTGGTGGAAACTGAGCCCGAAAGTGCATAATCATGAGACATCCGAAGAGCACTTACGTTCTTTTGAAAAATGGAAAACATTGGCAGCAGGACTAAGACAGCACAAAACAATTGACGCCGAAAGTATTGATTTGATGGGCATAGAGAAGAAAAAGTGGAGAGACATCTTGCACAGGTTGCTCGATATTACATTGTTTCTCGCCAAGCAAAATCTGCCATTCCGGGGCCACAATGAAGATGAATCTTCATGGAATAAAGGAAACTTTCTTGAAATGGTTGAGATGCTTTCTAAATATGACCCAGTGCTGAAAGAGCACCTAATGAGATTAAAGCAAAGCACATGTAAACTCAAAGCATCAGTATCTTATCTTGCACCAAAAACTCAGAATGAGTTTATACATGTTCTAGCAAATCATGTGAAGGAGAAGCTTGTCATGGATATAAAATCTGCCAGGTATTTTGGGATGATGTTCGATAGCACACCTGACACATCACACACTGACCAAATGTCCGAAGTGATCGGATATGTAAAAATTTACAATAGAAAAGTTGAAGTAAAAGAAGTGTTTCTAGGGTTTTTCCCTTTAAAGGGGAAAAAAGCTGATGACCTCTGTTCGGATATTATTAAAAATCTGGAAAGCGATGGACTCGGCATTATGATGTGCCGCGCTCAAGGTTACGATAATGCAGCGAATATGACTGGAATCCATGGGGGTGTACAAGCCATTTTGAAAAGAAAGAACAGGAAAGCTATTTTTAATGGATGTGTGGACCATTCGCTTAACTTGTGCGGTCAACACTCTTTTGCTGAAAATGCGTCGTGCGTGACTTTTTTTGGAACTCTTGAGACAATGTTTTCCTTCTTTGCTGCTTCCACTCACCGATGGGATATTTTAATGGACCACACTGGAGTCTCAGTAAAAAGACTATCAACAACATGCTGGAGTTCTCATCATGCTGCAGTAAAGGCAGTGAAAGAAAAATTCGATGAATGTGTGGCGGCAATTGCAGCTCTGTGTGATCCAGATGAAAATTTAGACACAAGAAGTAAAGCGCGAGATCTTTTACCAGCTGTCTGCAATTTCACGTTTCTGTGCTACCTCTACTTTTGGTGTTATGTACTTGAAGAAGTTAATCTTACACAGCTGTACCTTCGGACAAAGGGCTTAAATCTTGACAAGGTGGTGACAAAGCTAGAGACGCTAAGACTTTTTCTGTACGAGCAGCGCAATCATCTAGTGGAGCAGGCAATTGAACAGGCGCTTTTAAAATCAGACCAATATGGAATTTCAGTAGAGAGCAGACCCAGGTTCAAGAAGAGGATGACAGGTGAGAAGACAAGAGATGCTGGACTAACTCTGCAAGAAGAAAACAAGAGGGCGATGCTTGAGGGTATTGATCGTTTCCATTCTCAACTCCAGATCAGATCAAGAGCCATCAAGAAAGTAGCAGCCATGTTTGAGGCTGTTCAAGTCAAGAGTTTAATATCTGCCACTGAAGAAGAGTTACTGGTGTCCATTCCAAAGTTGTCCAATTTCTATGATAAGTTATCAGAAGAAGAGCTTTTATTAGAAATACCAAGGCTGAGGAGGCACCTGAAGGCAGCAGAGATTGATCTCGAAGAAGCCAAAGACTGGTCCGTACTTGACGTTTTGAAACTCATAGCTGAATGGGACTTCCTAGAATCTCTTCCACATCTTTCAGTGAGCCTACAATTATTTCTTACAATCTGTGTGTCTGTGGCTTCATGTGAGAGGAGTTTTTCGAAGCTAAAGATCATAAAGAACTATTTGCGATCTACCATGGGATAGTCAAGGCTTTCAGATCTTGCCATATTATCAATCGAAAGTGATTTTGTGAAAGGAGTTGATTTCGATGAAGTAATTGACAAGTTTGCAGCTTTAAAGGCCAGGAGAGCAAACTTCTGATTTAGTTGAGATTCAATGTGACAATGTAATTTCTATTGTTGCACACTATTCTGGTAGTTGCTGATTGTGCAAACCCAATACAGAACTGTTACAACCTTATCTCATAGGAGATTGAAAAATTTTAATGTAATTTTGTTGTAAATTTTAATGTAATGTAATGGTTGGTTGTAATACCATGTATGTATGTATATATGTATGTATGTAATGAAGGTGGGTGGCAGAAGCCAAGCACTGCGACCAGAGGTCTATTGTACTATCCCACGGAAATATGGACAGATGGAGAAAGACTGAGAAAGTATAGTGGGAGAAGTGCTGGGGAAACGGGAGAACCCCGAGAAAACCTGCCCAGCGCGGATCGTCCACCATCACGAAACCCACATGAGAACCGAACTCGGGACTCAGTAATACCATGTAATGATTAGTAATTTTTTTTTTTTAATGTTTGTCAATCCTATTAGGTATACTTATAAGCCGTATACCTGTGTTATAGGAATTGAGCATTTTAATATATTTTCTTAAAAAAATTATTAATTAATATTTACGTTCACATAACAATTTTGATATTTCTTTAAAAAATTGTTTTTTTTTTTTTTTTGGTTGTTAAAATAGCATTGTCCATTTTTTTGGTGCCGCACCCTCCTAGCGCCGGCTGGCTCTGTTGTGAGGGGGTGACACCATGAGCTCCCGCACTGGGTGACACCAACCCTAGTGACACCACTGTTATTATGTCAAACATAATAGAGCTCAGAACCAGAGACGTCTATTAATTTATAATAATTAATTAATAAAAGTAATGCATTAAAAAAAAACTTAGAATTTATCGCCAATTCTAAATTTCATTTTGTCGAAAATCTGGACCTTTCATTCAAAGAGATATTTTATTTTTTTCAATAAATTATTTCATTAAATTAGTTAATACGGACACTTTTCTGTTTTAAAAGTGTTTTTTTAAAAATTATAAATTTTCTAATATTACTTAATTTTAAAAGAAATCCTAAAAAGCAGTTTATTAGAAGTTTTTAAAAATATCATTGAATTTTTAGCTTTCATCATTTAGATGCAATAAGTTCGAAGCTTAGATACTTCGCTTGAAACAAATATTTTTTTCAGTTTTTTTCTGTCATATTGCATTTTGATATAATGATCTCATTTTTAAACAGTATTCTTATATCGATAACTGAAATTCGTTTCTTTTAAATGAACTAATTGCTTAAATAGAAAACTAAAGATTTGAATAATTCTGATTCAAACTAGTGGTGGTATGAATTTTCAGAACTTATCTAAAAGGAATACAGGTCAATTTGTTTCTGAAATATCTGCAGCAACGGTATCGCAAGAAATGTAAGCGTTACTAGAACCAGACATTTAAAAGAAATAATTTTTAAGTTCATCTGGACATTATAAGCTCTAGAAAACAGAATACAGTAAAACCCCGCTAATCCGGCATCCGATAATTCGGAACATTCAATAATCCGGCATCGGTCTAAGGGTTTTTTTTTACACTGAATAAACCTTCCGGGTGCGTTCGACAGAGTTCGCGGGCAATCGGCTGAGGTCGGGAGTACTCGGCAGTGATAACAAATCTTCGTCCGCCATTTTGTGTCGTCTAGTGCTCACTTGTCAGTGCTACGGTACCGTGTCGTTTTGCCATGAATGTTCAGTGTTGTGAATTTGAGTTGAGTTTCTGTGCAATGTTTTCTAAACCAAGCATCTCTAAAGAAGCAGTGAAGCGTAAACATGTTATGCTTACTGTACAACGGCTATTTTTAGACAGCGCTCAATCAACCGGCACTGCCGAAGTCCCGAACGTGCCGGATTAGCGAGTGTTAACTGTACTTGACATTCTAATAATTGGAAGAAGCTGAGAGCTTTTTTTTTATTATCATTCTAATAAATAAAAACAATTATCTCATTTCTAAGTGTTTCCTATGAATCTAATTTGGGTAATTTAAAATAATTCTTACTAGCAGTTGATGAGAAATCTATATTACTAAAATCTTTTATTTCTGTCTGTCCGGCGCAATTTTCTATGAGAATGGAAAATAGAAATAATTTTTACAATGAAAGATCCGCGACAGGAATTGAACCTGCAGCCTTTTAATCCGATGTCAGACGCCTTATCCATTAGGCCATAGGGACTACAACTCTCTTTATTTTGTTTTTTTACTTATATCTCCTTTCCCTTCCCCCATCAATAAGGAATGTATTATATCTTTTTTTTTTTTTTAATCTCCAGATTGTTTATTTATTTCCCATCTGTCAGTTTCTTTGTAATTCGAAACTGACAATTAGAACTATAATTACCGAAACACTGCAATTCTTTAAATATTCTTACTTAATCAAATTCTGTGTGATATTGAAAAATAAGTGCGTGTACACGGTAGATGTTGGAGTAAAGAAAATAGAGTCAAGAAAGAAAGAACTACTCTTTTTTTTGAGGTGGAATACCGAAAAAATCTCTATTTGTAAATCATCAATATTTGTTAACCGTCAATAACTGAAAAACCATCAATATTTGTTACTCAAACGCCACTGAAAAGTGACAATTACAATTAAAATGAGAGTCAAAAAAGAAAGAAGCACTACTTCTATTAGATAGAATACTGAACACTTTTGTAACTCAGAAATCACTGAAGAGTATCAATTGGAATAAAAAAAAAGAGTGAAGAAATAAAGAAGCAGTATTTCATTAGGTAGAATACTGAAAAATCACTATTTGTAACTCAAAAACCATCAATATTTG
>JAFIDM010036526.1:223208-233394 GCA_023159025.1 Thereuonema tuberculata | reverse complement strand
TAATTAATAAGTATGTAGATAGGTTTTTCCAAAAGCAACGTTTTAATAAAAATAACAGGATAATACCGATCCAGGAGTATGGCGGATCACAGAGTGATACGCGTAAGAATAAGCATCCTATTATTACACAGTACGTACCAATTACGTATGATGAAAATATATAGAAGAAATTAAAACCTGTCCTCGCCCGTAAAGGTATTGGTCTAGCATGCAAACCTACCAATACCCTTGGTTTCATTCTTAATCAACAGAAAGACTTCAACAAAGCTCAAAAATTGAAGCAACAATGTACAATATATGGAATTCGTTGCAAGAACAGCAATGGCAATAATGCATGCCTATACATTGGACAGTCAAAAAGATGCCTGGAAAAGCGCCTAAATGAACACGACACTGCGGTAAAAAAAAAGATAATACCCTTTACCACACCGCTCGTCATTGCATGACGACGGGACATGAGTTAGACCTAAAAAATCCTATCATCCTCGGAATTCAAAAGGACTTATACTCTCGCAAGTTCTTTGAATCGGGAATGATTAAAATCTTACATAGTTATAACCAGGATTTATCTACTATGAATATCCTGCAATATGGGATTTAATCTGATATCATTTAAAATGATCCACAATGGCCTGTCAACATCATTTTGAGTTGTTTCTTTTATTCTTTTTTATAGTATTTTTTTTTTTATTAATTTTTTTTTCTTCTTTTTTTTTCTGTTTCATTTATTATTAGTTTTTTTTTTGTTCGTTTCCAATTTCTATTTTACTCGTTGGCTTTGCTCCTGATATAAATATGGGCCGTCCAAAATAGGTTGCAGACAACTCCTTCCGGTCTTAGTTTCATCACTTAACACCAGAGGAGGCTTAGCTCCCAGAAACCATCCTGCTTTTCTTTCATTTGCAATCACGAATCCATTAAAGGAGGATCACTTTTAACAAAGGGGGGGGGGGGAACTTGATAAGGAACCCCAGAACAGACGGGGTTTCGAATACGTACGTCGTGCTTTTTTATCTATGTGTATGTGCTTTTATGGTTGGTTTTTAATTAGTTTTAAAACTGCACGTAAAAATTGTTTATATTTCAAATCCTGTTACTATATTTTGTGTTATATTCTACATTCAAACTGAATTACTTATTTTATCTTTAGATTTGGTGTGAATTTTTTTGGTAGTTCATTTGCTGATTTGCACAGAATGGAGTATGATTTAGAATTTCTTAAGATATCTCTTTTCACATTTCTAAACATAGGAATTTACTAACTTCCAATAAATTATGAAATTAAAAGAAATGGCAATATTATTACTTTTCTTTCTCAACATAAAAAAAAAACCCAAATAGATCACGTTTCATTTTAATGGTGCAAATTGTTGAGTCTATAATTTCACTCCATAGATTTACTTTCTTTTTAATTTGTTAAATTTATTCTCTTTTATTCACTTTTATAAATAAATTTTTGAATGGTCCCTCTGTGAGCAAGAAATTTTACATACACCTGTCTTGCTATAAACACACATCTTGAACACTGATAATTTATGTTTTTGCTCAAATCCAATAAAACTAATGTCGTCTGTCATCTCTTAACATCTTGGTCAGTCTCCACAGCGTTATTTCAGATTCCACATTTATATCAAATCATTTTATTTTCATTGCATTTTTAACATGGCGACATTTTATTTAAAGCTGACGTTAATTTTGGAATTAAATTAAAGAAACCTAACTATTAATTCCAAAAACTTAGTTAATTCCAATTTAACACTCCGTCCGGCGCAATATGGTTCGGAACACAGTCGGGCGCATTGAGCCTTCGTGGCACTTCTTGATTTACTATTCTTTTAAACATATATAAACTATCCTTCTTACCAAAAACAATTATTAACTCTTAATATTAAACACCAACACGTTATAAAACGGCTGTTGCCATTATCGGTAGAATTCGGAATAATTAATGAAAATTGAAAATTGAAAAAACTCCGTCGGGCGCAACTGATCTGCTAGGTACTTTTCGTTTGCCCCGGCCCCTCTAAACGTCGTCCCAACTACTCCATCCTATTGGCTTCCTCTTTTCTTGTACCACTAACAATGGTAAGGTCAGTTGGCAATTTTTTTCTTTCTATACGGTTGAAAACGTAATCGGGCGCAATGAGCCTATGAGATGGTTTCGTCTGTCAACCGGAAATGAAGAACGAAAATCACTAACTGACCTTGCCATTGTTATTAGCACTGGAAAAGCCGAAGTTACTAGGATGGAGACCTCGCAAAAAAATTTAGCGGGAAAGAGGCAAAAAAAAGAGTTCGAGGTGTGCCTGCAGATCGGTTGCGCCCGACGGAGTGTTAACTGCTATCCCAGTAGACATCAGTAAGATCAGACAAATATAGGATCTGTTTATTCTTTAATGAATATATCATTTTAGAATTTTCATGTGCACGGTGAAAAAGATTTAATATTTGTTTTTTGTTTTTGAATAAGTAATGAGAGATCTTCTATTTTCTTCTAATTCACAATTTCAAAGTCTTAAGTTGTCACCCTCTTTCATGTTTCTGATTCTTTATTTCTATTTCATTTTTGTTTCTTAGTCAGAAATAAAAATACAATTAAAAATATATGAATATCTTTTACTTTTTAAACTAAAATTACTATAAATTTAGAAAAATAAAACCTATATATCTATACAACTATAACTTTTTTCTTTTTTTGTTATTGTTAATATTGGAATTAAATGAAGATAGAGATAACAATTCTAAGGTATTTCATTGAAATTTACGATTAATACAAACTTTGCATACATTATGAGAATGCAAAAGACAGAAGGGAGGAGACAACGGAATGGAAAGTATTCAGAATAACGGTGTTATAAAGTCTACAGCAAAAAGACTGAACAAAGAGATCGAAAAAAAACAGTCAGGAACGGAGAGACTTAGGGGAAGAGGGGTTAATTGGAAAATGCTTTAGTCACCTGTTGAGAGATACCAGACAGGACAGGAAGCCTGCTATCCTCATTAAAAGCTTGAAGAGAAATCCCTTAAATCATTTACATTAAATCTAATAGGTGTCTAAAATTTTAATTTAAGGACAGGATTTTTGTTTGTTTTGCAATCAGTACAGCAATGCATCAAATCTACTGATAATGAACCATTTACATCAAAATTATTATTATTATGTTTGTATGTTTCAAATGTTGGGTTTCCCAAACAAAAACAATATGGCGGGTCAACGACCAAAGCACATACTGCCAAGTGTAAAGACGTCTGCAAGAATGATTAGGGATGTGTGGTTGTGTCCATAAATTTCCTAACTATGCGTGTTGTGTTGAGTACCACAGCCTTCTGCAGTTGTGCATAAGTGTTTTTGTGAAGTCCTAGCGTGCTGAGACTGTGGTGCAATGTGTGAGGCACCAGACCAGTGGCAGACAGAACGATAGGTACAACACGTACTCGGTCCTGCCTCCACTGCTTCTGGAGCTCGTGTGCTAGATCGGTGTATTTACTGATCTTGTCTGCGTGAGTTTTCTGCATGTTCTTGCTGATAGGCACTGCAATATCAATGAGATAGGTCTGTTTGTTGACCTTATCAACAAGTGTGATGTCAGGTCCGTTGTGATGTATGGTTTTGTCTGTGTGAATGGGGCGATCCCAGTACAGCTTATGTGAAGATGACTCTAATACACTTGTAGTACGGGACCGTGTTCTTAATAAGTGAGTGTTTGTGTGCTAGCTGTTGATGAACAATCGACGCTACCTGATTGTGTCGGTGGAGGTAATCTGTGTGGGAAAGAAGGGCACAGCCTGATATTATGTGGTCGATCGTTTCATGCGTAGTGTGGCATTTCCTGCATCTGTCGTCATGTGTGTTTGCATCGTGTACGATTTGTGTTTCTTGTAGTTGTGTGTGGGGATGACTTCGTCCTGTATCGTGATCATGAACAATTCGGTCTCCCCAAACAGCTCGCCACTTGTCAGCGATCTGTTCGACGCTTCCATGTCGACATGAGGCTGGCTGAGTTAGTGGCGATGTCTGCCATGGAGTTCCTTACGAGCCCATGATTCGCGCAGCTGCTAAGTGTGGGTGTTAGGGGTGGTAAGTGTTGGAGAAGGGTTTTCGAGGTCCAGTGGTGTGAGGTGTGTGTCAGCCTTAACGATGGCTGAGTGGAGTGAGGAGAGTTGTGCTCTTTGTGGAAGTGATCCCTAAGTGTGTGTACTTGTTTTGCATGTAGGGTAATGAGGTTGACGAGTCCTCGGCCTCCCTCCTTGCGGGGAAGAGTCATCCTTTCCGTAGCGGACTTGGGGGTGGTGCATATTGTGTTTTGTGAATGTAGTGCGTGTTGCACGTTGTAGCGCTTCGAGTTCGGTGTTTGTCCATGGAATTATGCTGAACGAATATGTTTGTGTGGAGACGGCAAAAGTATTGATGGCTTTAATTTTGTTTCTGGCGTTGAGTTGTGTTTTGAGGATGTTTTGAATGCGAGCACGGTATGTGTTCTTGAGTGCATTTTTGATGTTTGTGTTGTGAATGACGCGCGCTTGCTGGAAGCCCAGATACTTGTAGGTCTCTCCCTCTTTCATGGATTGGATGGCCAACTCATGGTCCAGTTCAAAACCCTCTCAAATTCGTAGTTTTCCCGCGTGTTATATGTAGCTTGAGGCATTTGTGTATTTCAAATTCCATCCCAATGTCTTTGGGGAACTGTGTGGTGCCTTGTAGTAAATTGGTAAGTTGTGCGTTGTTTGTGGCGTATAGTTTAATATAATCCATATAGAGTAAGTGTGCGATTTTGTATGGTGTCAGAGTACCTGAGGAAAGCCTATAACCGTGTTTTGTGTTATCTAGTATGTGGCTCAGTGGATTCGAGGCGAGGCATAACCAAAGAGGACTGAAGGAATCTCCCTGGAAAATACCTTTCCTTAAGGGAATGGAATCTGTAGTGATGGAGGTTTTGGAGGTGCATAGATGTAATGTTGCGTTCCAACTCTTCATCGAGGCATCTAAGAATGCCGTGATCTTGGGGTGTATTTTGTAGATATGAAGAGTGTGTAGGAGCCAGGAATGAGGGACAGAATCAAATGCCTTCTTGTAGTCGATGTACGCAATATGTAAGTTTCTTTTCTTCGCGCGCACCTGGCGCAGGATTACAGAGTCAATAAGGAGTTGCAACTTACAACCCTGGGAATTCCTGCGACAGCCCTTCTGTTGTTCGGAAAGAATGTTAGGTGTCTCGATGTGTGCGTAAATCTTGTCTGTCAGGCAGGAGGTCAGGAGTTTGTGAAGTGTTGGGAGGCAAGTGATTGGACGGTAGTTTGCTGTTTCAGTGTTCTTGCTTTATAGGTATGTGACACCCTGTAAGAGGAAACAAGGCAAATGTTCTGGGTGTTGAATTATATCAGTGGGTGTAAGCGCTAGCTTCCCATGCAGGGATGTGAACCTCTTGATCCAGAAGTTATCGATGCCATCTGCACCAGGAGCCTTCCAGCTATGTGCATGTTTTAGTGCTGTCTGAATGTCTGCGAGAGAAATCTCATGAAAGGACATGAAGGGTAAGTGTTCAGTGAGTTGTTGTTCCTCTGTGATCCATGATGCTTTATCATTGTGGGGGATAGGATTAGACCACAGAGACGACCAGTATTCATGTAATGCCTCGCTGGTTGTGTTAGTTGTAGTAGAGGAAGATGTAAGGGATCTCTAGAATTTTTTCTCATTGTATTGGAAAGTGTTGTTCTGTTGTTTGCGCAGAGTGCACTGTTTGTATCTTTGTAATCTTTTTACAAGTGGACTGAGTTTTTGTTTTAGTGTGTCGAGATGTTCCTGAACCTGGTCATGATGCTTTGAATGTGAAGGGCGAGTATTTATATGTTTGAATATCTTTCTAACCTGGGACGTAAGTTTCTTTGTTTTGTTTCCTGCACAGTATTGTGTGAGCCTGGCTATGTCTCCTCTAAGGTCGCTGATGCGGCCCTCAGGGCGCCGTCTCCAAGGGTTGTATTCTTGTGACCGTGCAGTTGGAGGTATGTGGTGTTGTTTGATTCCAAGTGCCCGAATGGTTCCCTGTGCAGCACAAAAAAGTGTTGTGTGTAGGTCTTCTAATGTTTGGATATTGTCAAGGTGTTGTGGGATAGTGTGTGTGTTGAGATGGTATATGACTTTGGAGAGTGGTTTTGATGTGTGTACTTTGGAGAGTGGAGGCCTGAGTGTTGGGTGTTGGGTCTGTGCCTGTGTATTGTGCCAGTGCAGTGTAAAAATGATCATGTGCTGCACGTAATATGTCATTAGTTGTATTATTGGGGGGTAAGTGCCGAGGGTTAGAGATTGTTCCTGTGTTTTCCGTAATGGTTTCTTCTTCTTCTTCTTCTTCTTCTGATTATTATTATTATTATTATTATTATACAGGACACTACAAAACAATGTGTATCACAGCTGCCAGTTCTTTAGCTGGTGTTGGCCTTCAAACGCATCGAATTCTTCCCAAGAATCTAGGATGTCGTAATGTATCGGCGCAAAATATGTGCTGATCCAAGCAGTGCGGCTTTTTGGAGTTGACCTATGGAGATTTTGTCAATATTTAGATCTTGTAAGTGCTTACCAAGGTTTTTTGGTATAGCACCCAGTGTGCCGATAACCACTGGAACCACCACTGCCGGCTTGTGCCATAATCGTTGAACCTCGATTTTTAGGTCTTGATACCGTGTGATTTTTTCCAGTTCTTTTTCTTCCACTCTACTATCACCAGGTATGGCTATATCAATTAGCCATATCTGTTTCTTTTCTATCACTGTCAAATCTGGCGTATTGTGTGCTAAGATCTTATCTGTTTGAATTCTGAAATCCCACAGTATTTTCACGATATCATTTTCAATCACATTGTTTACTGTATGTTCCCACCAGTTGTTTGTTGTTGCAATGTGATAATTTTTGCAGATGTTCCAGTGAATCATCTTTGCAACTGCATTATGCCGCGTCTTATAGTCCGTCTGTGCAATTTTTCCACATGAGCTGAGAATATGATCCACTGTTTCATCAGATTCTTTGCACAATCTGCACTTTGAGTCCATTGACGATTTTTCAACTTTTGCTTTAATTGCATTTGTTCGTAAAGCTTGTTCTTGAGCAGCTAGAATTAAGCCCTCTGTTTCTTTTTTTAATGTTCCATTCGTAAGCCAATACCAGGTCTTATCCATATCTACTTTTCCTTTGATTATTATTATTATTATTATTATTATTATTATATCAACATTTAACACAGTACAAATACACAAAGAACATATCTTTGTTTAGAGTTATTGAGCAACTCAAGTTTCACCCACAGAACTAAGAATTGTCCAAGTATCTTCGTAAAATATAAGTTGTGCGTAAAGTCGGGCAAATGAGAGAACGACTTTGACCTTCAACTACACCCACGATCTTTTAGTCATTCCAGGACTGAAATTGGGTCAAGAGAGAAGATAAAACATGGTGACTCTCGGACACAGAAAACCGTTGGAAGCCACACAAAAA
The DNA here is from genome assembly GCA_023159025.1 of Thereuonema tuberculata. Lineage (NCBI taxonomy): Eukaryota > Metazoa > Arthropoda > Chilopoda > Scutigeromorpha > Scutigeridae > Thereuonema > Thereuonema tuberculata. The sequence goes on along the minus strand of JAFIDM010036526.1, from coordinate 225,908 downwards.
CGAAGTTATTGGTAACGTTACTTCTTATTTCGAAAAGGCCTTATGACATGCTTACTTACGGCACATCAGAGAAATTGTTTTCGATCGCAGTGCCGTTTTTTTAGATGAGACATGAGTAAACGAATCCCATCTTCGTCTTCGTGTTGTCGATCTCAGGGATGCAATGTCGTTAAAAAACCAAACGGAAAAGGTAGGAGACTGATTTTGAACGATTGAAACGAACAAATGATTAAAAATAAATTTTTGAAATTATATTGGATGAGAAATCAGAATAGTTCAAGAAAATAAATGTCGCCTTTTTCCCGTAAACTTCAAACTCCCTAAATGTTCACTTTCCCGCCATAAACACTGACATATACAATCGATTCAAATTCTACTATTGCAACATCTGGTGGCTACGGTCGTTTTTTGGTTTGCGAATATAGTAATGATGTTTCTTGCAGGTCTGTTATTGAAATATTATAGTACGGGACCGTGTTCATAATAAATGAGTGTTTGTGTCCTAGGTGTTGATGAACGATCGAACTATCTGATTGTGTCAGTTGATGTAGTCTGTTTTGGAGAGAAGGAACCCATCTGATATTGTGTGGGCGATCGTCCCATGCGTAATGTGAAATTTCCTGCATGTGTTGTCGTGGGTGTTTGCAACGTATAGAATGTGTTTCTAGTAGTTGCGTGTTGGGTTGACTTTGTCCTGTAACGCGATCTTCAACCATTCGGTCTCCTCAAACAGCTCACTACTCGTCAGCCATCTGTACGATGCTTCCATGTGGAAATGAGGTTGAGTTCGTGGCGATGTCTGTCTTGAAATTCCTTATGAGCCCAAGATTCAAGCTGCTGAGTGTTGGTGTCGGGGGTGATGAGTATTAGAGAATGGTTTCCGAGATCCAAGAGTGTAAGGTGTGTGTCAGCTTTGACAACGATTCAGTGGGATGAGGAGTGTTGTGCTCTTTTGTGGAAGTGTTCGCTAAATGTGTGTGATTGTTTTTCATGTAGTGGGTTGAGGTTGATGAGTCCTCAGCCGCCCTCCTTGCGGGAAAGAGTCATCCATTCCGTAATGTTGTGGGGGTGCATGTTGTGTTTCGTGATTGTGCTACGCGTTCTGCGTTGTAGTGCTTCGAGTTTGGTGTACGTCCACGAAATTATGCCGAACGAATATCTTAGTGAGGACCCGGCAAACGCGTTGATGGCTTTTAATTTTGTTTTGGCTTTGAGTTGTGTTTTGAGTGTGTTGTGAACGCGAGCACGGTATGCTTTTTTTTTAGTGCGTTTTTGATGTTTGCGTTGTCAATGAAGCGCGCTTGCTGGAAGCCCAGGTACATGTAGGTCTCTCCCTCTACCACGGATTGGATGGCCAACCCATGGTCCAGATCAAAACCTTCCAAATTCGAAGTCTTCCCGCATGTAATATGTAGCTTCCGGCTTTTGTCGATTCCAAATTAAATTGCAATGGCTTTGGTGAACTGTGGCGACTTGTAGTAAATTAGTAATTTATGCGGTGTTTGTGGCCTAGGATTTAATATCATCCATATAGAATAAGTGAGTGATTTTGTATGGTGTCAGAGTCCCTAAGGTAAGCCTAAAACCGTGTTTTGTGTTGTTTAGCATGTGGCCTAATGGATTCAAGGCGGAACAGAACCAAAGAGGACTCAAGAAGTCTCCCTGGAAAATACCTCTCCTTACGGGAATGGGGACTGTAGTGATGGATGTGTTGGAGTTGCATCGGTTGTGTTCCAACTCTTCATTGTGGCATCCAAGAATGCCGTGATCTTGGGGTGTATTTTGTAGAGATGAAGAGTATGTAGAAGTCCGAAATGAGGGACTGAATCAAGTGCATTCAAATGTGGGACAGTAGTTTGCATGTTGTGCTTTTCAGTGTTCTTGCTCTATAGATATGTGACACTATGTGAGGAAAAGGGGCATACGTTCTCGTGTTGGATTATGTCAGTGAGTGTAATTGCTAGCTTCCAAGGGGGGTGGGAGGTGGATGTATTCCTGTAATTAAGCAGTGGCAGGTATGTGGCGTTGTTTGATTCCAAGTGATTTATGCTGTGCATGTCTTCTAATGTTTGGATATTGTCAAGGTGCTGTGGGATAGTGTTTGTTGAGATGGTATAAGTTGAGATTTGTTTTGATGTACTTTGGGAGGATGGTGTTGCCCGGGCATTGTGGTATCCTTACTACAGAATGCCACTTTCTCCACCAACACCTGTGGTAGAGTGAAGCATATTTTCAGAACGGAGGCCTCTGCCTTATCCCTCATGACTTTATCCTGCGGATGACTTTATCCTGCGCCACACTCGCTGCAGCATTTTCCAATATTAATGAAAATAAAAAAAATAAAAAAAAAGGATTGCTGTAAAAGGATATTTACAGGAAAAGGAGAATATAAGAAAAAATATATATCGATATCTAGGTTTTGTTTTTCTAAATTGAAAGTAGATAATTTTAATTAAAAAAAATTAAGATATTTATATATTTTTATTTGCATTTTTTATTTCGGCCTAAGAATTAAATGGAAATAAAGAAGCAGAAGTATAAAGAGGAACGAAAAGAGAATTTAAGAAAAAAGAAAGGAAAAAATAATTATAAAAAAAAAGTAAGTATGTCGTTAGGCTAAACCCCATAAACCATATACTCCTAAACTCCGATGTATTTTTGAAGTACTTCAAGAGTACTTTCATCTCACAAAACAGCATT
>JAFIDM010036526.1:207310-223108 GCA_023159025.1 Thereuonema tuberculata | reverse complement strand
AGATATTTATATATTTTTAATTGCATTTTTTATTTCGGCCTAAGAAAGAAAATTAAATGGAAATAAAGAAGCAGAGGCATAAAAAGGAAAAAAAGAGAATTTAGAAAAATAAGAAAGAAAAGAAAAATTATAAAAAAAGTAAGTACGTCGTTAGACTAAACCCCATAAACTCTATACTCAGATATCAACTCCGATATATTTTTGAAGTACTTCAAGAGTACTTTCATTTCACAAAACAATATATAAATCCCTATTTTACAACCCATGTCCTGTTCTTGTTAGTATAAAAATATCCAGTGAAATACCAACAACATTCCATTGAGATTAAAAGCTTATATATGTCCTTTAATTTATTAGACCGTTTACAATAATAGTGATTCTACAAGGAGCATCAAAGATCATTTCTAGTGGGAGAAACTAATGCTTTTTAAAATTTTCTAAACTTTTTCGATTGGAGACAGGTGTTAATACATTATTATTCATAATGACATTCTCATTGTAAGTAATCGTTTGTGCTGTGTCATTCTAATAAATTCTTCTATTGCTTATGGCTTCGTGAATTAATGAATCTTTATGAATCTTCATGAATTCATTGTTGTATATATTTGTTACATATAGAATGACAGCTTCGAATACAACTTTTTTTTGCCAGCGGTTTTTTTATTGATTTAAAGAAATAAAAATAAATACTTTATGGTAAAGAAATTAAAGAACGTAATTTTGTTTTTAGAAAAGATTAGATTTTGAAAGATTAGATTTACCCTTCTTTCAACAATAACAGCTCTTGGAATGTCTTCAGCAATAATAATGGCTCTTTTAGGATCCAAAAATCGAACATCCTCTTCTGGTTCGTGTAGAAAAAGCTAAGAAATAAACAAAATTTGCTTCTTTAAACAGAACAAAGAATGTCTAAAGTGTCATGTCAAAATATAATCAAAATTTCAAGTAGTTAACAATGTAGCAAATAATCAAAAACATAACTGAAAGCTAAGTTCAATTCTTTGGAAAATACATAATCTCTCTGAGTAAACAATAACATGTAACTAAGAAAGAAATAAAAACTAACATTTCCTAAGAAACTGCCGTCGCACATTTGGATGAAAAAAAAATGTTTAAAAACAAATATTGCATTTTAAAAAACATTAAAAAAAAACTACTAGTTTCAGCTTCTTTGTGGTTGAAGCCTTCATCTGGTTAAAAAGAACTAAATTGAATGAATTAAATAATCAAGGGTTTCCCCCAAAAAATATCGGAAATCCTAGAATGCTGGGAAAAGGAAGAAGAGGAGAGGAGACATTCCATTGCGCGTGGAAGGGTGGGAAAGATTTATTTTGGCCAGATTTTCTGTCGTTCTTATTTTTATTATTATTAATGAACTTTATTTTGAATTTTGTATTTTCTATGTAAACCGTAATCCTGTATATTGTGAACTGACAAGCATTCATTATATGTGTTGGGATCAGTCAATATGTAGAAGGACTCCCTACATTTACGTCGAATGTCATTGGTTTCCCTATCAATAATGGAAACTCGAGAGAAGTCCAATCCGTGACCCGTTTTTAGGGAATGGGTAGCTGTATTGTAATTTAAATCACGATTTTTTATGGCACATTCATGCTGGTATAATCTTTTTTCCAGTTTCTGCTTGGTTTCCCCAATATATTTGTAGGATGGGAAATAACGTAGGATGGAAAGGGATGGAAACATATCTTCGGTTTCCCGGGGGGCGGGGGCTATCGTTTTTTCTTTCTGGTAATGGGCTCGGTGAATCGGGCCATGTATTTATTTATGAAACATGCGAGGTAATCGTTGGAAAGAAAGATGGATTTTATATTAGGAATCTCTGGTTGAAATAAAGTAAGATTACTGGAAATATTAAAAGCACTGTTTATCGCCATTCTCAGATTATTAATTTTGTGTGACATTGGGCAAGAGGATTTAAAATTAGTTGTAAAATTAGTTTTACAACTAATAGGTAAGGCTGTTGATTTGCGGTAAACAGATGTCTGTATTAGCCATGTTGTATTAGAATGTCAAGAAAGGTAATACAATGCGTAGTGGAGGTTTCCTCCTCGTTCTTAAATTTAATATCGGCATGAATGTTATTGAAGTTCTGCAGGATTTCATCATGTTGTGAGGGATCAGCAAAAAAAAAGGGAAGATCATCTACATACCTAGAACATACACCAATGTTTAAATGTTGAGGGTCAAAAATTAAAAAGGCCTGGTCCTCTATAAAGGACATAACAATTTTGTCAAGGATAGTCGAAGCTATCAGGCACATAAAAATACCGGCATTTTGTTTATAAAAAACATTATTAAAGGAAAGGAAATTGAATTTTGAAGAGACCTTCCACTAGAGGGATGATCTCATTTTGTATCTGTAAAGATAGAAAATTAAAACCTGTTTTGTTTGCAAGTGTAATAAAGCTTGAATAGCAAGATCAGCAGAAATGGAGGTGAACAAAGCCTCCACATCCAAAGAGAAAAAAGAAAAATTGATCCGGAAATTCAAAGTGCGAAGCTTTTGCACAAAAGCCGTACTGTCTTTAACTCCATGTTGGGAAATTTTAGGAACATCAGAAAATTTTTTATAATCAAAGTGGAGAACATTTTAATGGCCGAATTATGGCAGTTAACAATAGGTCTTACCGGGAAAATTCCTCGGTCGTTAGGTTCTTTTTTGGTTTTGGAAGAAATTTTATTCTAGAAAACCGTAAAAATTTATCCCTCATGTTCTCGCCTCTGTTTTTTGGGATACATTTTTTGTTGACTAATCACGGATAATCTTTCTGTTATAATTTAGTTCTGCTTTGGATTGTTCGGAAAAATAAATCCAACCAATTTGGGGTGTTTTCCAAAAAGTTTTTGGCCATATCGTTGCTCTGCATTTTACTGAGGACTACTGAGCCCCCTCCTTTGTCAGCTGGAATCACCATGATCTCTGAATTGGAACGTAGTTGATTTAGTCCATTCTTCTCCAGGGGGTTTAGTATCGGTTGGTGGAAAGTGTCAAGGGATTTTTTAATAATATTGCCTATAGTCAAAGTTGTGAATTTATCAGTAGAATTTTTGGTTGTATTCGATAAGGCTTGTTCTATAGGAGAGATAATTTTCTGATAAGGGATTTAGATTGAAAATTAAATTTCCATCCCTTGTTCAGAATAATTTTTTGTTCCAGTGTAAGCTCGACTGGGCTCATAACATGATGAAATCCTCCAGGTCTTCCATAACATTCATGCCAATATTAAATTTAAGAAAGAGGAGGAAAACTCCACTATGCATTGTATTCCCTTTCTTGACATTCTAATACAACGTGACCATCTAATCATACAAACATCTGTTTGCCGCAAACCAACAGCCTTACCTATTACAACTAATTTTAAATCCTCTTGCCCAATGTCACACAAAATTAATAATCTGAGAATGGCGATAAACAGTGCTTTTAATATTTCCAGTAATCTTACTTTATTTCAACCAGAGATTCATAACATAAAATCCATCTTTCTTTCCAACGATTACCCCGCACGTTTCATAAATAAATACATAACCTGATTCATCCGAGCCCATCACCAGAAAGAAAAAAGGATAACCCCCCTCCATAACAGAAGATATGTTTCCATCCCTTTCCATCCCACGTTATTCCCCGTTTTATCTAAAAAATTGCAGCTGCATAATATTGTTTTAAACGCCCCCAGCAATAACACTGGCCAAAATATGCGGAAATTTCGAGAAGACCAACGGACCAGGGATCCTTTGGAACAGAAAGGGGTAATTTACTCAATTTCTTGTTTTAATGGACACCCCTACAAATATATTGGGGAAACCAAGCAGAAACTAGAAAAAAGATTATACCAGCATGAATAAACCATAAAACATCGTGATTTAAATTACAATACAGCTAACGATTCCCTAAAAACGGGTCACGGATTGGAGTTCTCCCGAGTTTCCATTATTGATTGGGAAACCAATGACATTCGACGTAAATGTAGGGAGTCCTTCTACATATTGACTGATCCCAACACATATAATGAATGCTCGTCACTTCACAATATACAGGATTAAAGTTTACATAGAAAATACAAAATTCAAAATAAAGTTCATTAATAATAATAAAAATAAAACGGACAAAAAATCTGGCCAAAATAAATCTTTCTTTACTCTTCGTCCTTTTCCCAGCATTCTAGAATTTCCGGTATTTTTTGAGGGAACCCATGGCTATTTATTTGATTCAATTAATTTCTTTTTAACTGAATGAAGGCTTCAACTACAAAGAAGCTGAAACTAAGTTTCTTTTTTAATTTTTTTAAAAAATGTTTTAATTGCTTTTAAAAAATGTTTTCCATCATTATGTGCTTATATTAACTTACATAATTGGCTAAGTTCATCTGTCTGTCTGTCTGTAACTCGATATAATTAAGCTATTAAGATAGATCCAAGGGTTCTCAATGGTATTTTTGAATCAAAAGTATTCAAATTGGATGAAATATTAGTTCATTTTGACATTCCATGTTGTTTCCATGAAATTTTGTCGTTTGGAACTGACCAGGACAACTGGAATTCTAATACAAAGTACGTTGAAACCAAATAATTTTGTTACCACTGCACCCATTTTAATGAAGTTTGGCATACTTACTCAGCTTTTTATGTTGACTTTGAAACAAAAAAAAACATTTTTGACGTAGATGCTTCATTCACAAGTTAGCGCAGTATTTAGATTACAAAGTTTCCTTTGTCAAAGATCGAAATGCCTTTCGACTTTATGAGTCAAAAGTAATATTTATTCCATTCTTACTTTTAGTAAAATTTATTTACAAGGACAAATTTTAGATATGGTTGGTATATATTTCAAATCAAACCATTCTATATATATATTGCCTAAGTTCGTCTGTCTGTCTGTCTGTAACTCGATATAATTAAGCTATGAAGATAGATCCAATGAATGGTTCTCAAGTTTACTATTGAATCAAGGATAGTATTAATAGTATGATTATAATCCACTGAAAAGTTGAATTATGTACCAATGTCTTATAATCCAGCGAAAAGTTGATTTATATATCAATGTTTTGAAAACGTTTTTGTTCCACAGGGGGAAAGTCCGATCATTCTGGGCAAATTTGAACTATAGTATTAACTAAATCTGTAATATGAATATAATTCAGTGAATAGTTGGTTTATATACTAATCGTTGGGAAAAAAAGTTTATGCTCCACTGTGGAAACGTTTGAACATGCTGTATAAATTTGAACTATAGTGTAACCATTCAACTGACATGTTTGAACATGTCGTGGAAAATTGAACTGTACTATAACATTGGAGATAAAGCTATTTTGGTATTGAAAACGAAACTTTGTGAATGGTGTTGATTTTTTATTCATTTAAAAAAAACTTATCGATGATTCAGTGAATAGACATATTTATATATATCGTTGAAAATATGAATTATAATGTAACTATTTTATTTGAAATTTCTTGGAAAAAATTTATTTTCGTATTCAAAGTGAAACTGTAAATACATCTATGACGCATTGGGTTTTTACTTTTGTTTTGCTGGTTGAGGACATGTCAGAACATGCATGGATTAAAATAGTTTCTCTTCCGTTATACTATTTTATATGATTTAATGACATGATTTTTGCAAATCAGTTGTAAAATATTTGTATTTTTTGCAAAAAATATTACCTAGTAAAATTATTTGTAAAAAATTTAAGAAATGGAATAAAGAGGGGAAACTTCTGTTTGTTTCAGAGGAATGGTCTCATAGTTTAAGCGGTTGAAACCTCAGATTAAGCGTTGCTTGATCTAACATTTCAGGATTCGTTTCCGAGTTGAAATCATTTTTTTGGCATTAAAGTTTATTTTTTTAATTTACTAAATAAGAAAATATTTAATTTAATATTTTAAAAATAGTTTTTTGTAAGTGTTTTTTGTTTGTTTTTTAAAATAAATATGAGATAAGACATATTTTGCATTTGAAATTTCAATTCAGTTTATTACAAAATTCTTATATAAAATATAATTCATCATGTATTAGATAAAAAATAGATACAACATTTGCGGCGGCGGTTTGTTACGACAGGCTGCGGCTGATATTGTCTCAAGGCAGGAAACATTTTATTATTGATCAATTCTTTGACAAGGGTATCGTTAAAGTTTTTGTCGAATGTAAAGTGTGAAAGTAAATCATCCATGGATTGTCCGCAGAATCGGGCCATGGCATAAACTAGACAGTATTCTCCGCATACTTTGGAGAATGGTCCTTGCAACGTGACCGAGTTGCTTCGAATGGATCGGGAATTTTGGCGTAGAAAGCGTCGCACATAGGGATTACATTGTGGAAGGCCATAAGAATCGAAATATTCACCTTGTCTTTCTGGAATGGATAGAAAAACATCGACCCAGTGACTACCCAGCTCGCTATTTTTATCTAGGTTGATGATGTAAATCGAACGAGTAGCAATGGTGGGTAGTTGATTACATTCAAACACTCCACCAAGAAAATGTTTCGTCTTAGGATGAGAAGAAAGGCAATGATACAGTTCGAGTGTGTTCATGGTGTTGTTGTTTTAGTCTAGAAGAATGTTCCGAGAGACGTCGATCTCCAGAATTTTTTGAAATTCAGCGTAAACAATAACATTAACTATTTTCGTTAATGCCCTCTGAAAACTGAAGTTAATTCGCACTGTACCTTGGTGTATCAATTGAAGATGTTGATCGTTAGCACTGTTATCACTGGTCAGATCAAATGCGAAAAGCGTACATCCTGCAGTGTAGTCCTTGTAACTAAGTGAGAAGTCTTCGTTGGAGAGAAATTTGTTGGTCATTTTATGAAGAGAAAGCTAACTGCCCATATATTTTTGTCTGGTGAAGTCTGGTTGGAGAGGATGATTGGGAATATTTTTCCCGTCGATGGAGATGCTGATGTTGTTAATATGGAAGTGATGAAAGTTGAAAGGGTTTTCTTTGAATGATCCGTTGAAGGAGGAATTGCCAACAAGACCTACGATGATTCGTTTAGGAATTTGTCCAATGGAGCCCTGTAAGTTGTCTTCATGTAGAGAGAAGACCTTGATTCCACTCTATTGATGGGAAACTTAGCTGGAGTGTCAACTAAAGTTTTAGAATGCGATATGACAATGCTGGGAGAAACTTTAATTTTTCTCACGAAGAGCTAAGCATGTTCGATATGAATTTTGTAGGTAGGATTCTCGTCGGGAGAAAGTAGCGTTAAGGCGTTTTTGTTTCGAATCAGTCGAATACAAAGATCAACGAGCTTTATTTTGCTGAAAAATATTGGATTGCAATCTTCCTTTGAGGTCTAACGTTTTACCTTCTTTGAGTAGTTCGAAACATGTTTTCAGTCCACTGTTCGTTGAGGTGGCTGGATCAATTTCATTAAAGGCACCCGGTGTGTCCTGGTACCAACCTGAAGCAGTGAGTTGGGAATCTTTAACATCTTGTCCGAAATTGAGAAAAGTTTCAAAGTAAGCTCGGTAGCTATAGCAGTTATCTGAGTTAGATACTAGTTTGTCCTTTAAGTAGACGTCAATTTGCCTGAAGATAGAGTGGAGTATAAGATTGATGGGACTTACTTTGTCTGCTGCAACAATTGGTTCGTTGTTGGCTCCTTTGATAATACAAAGTTGAAGATGTAGAAGTGTTTGTGATAAATTCAAGTATCCTCTGATGATGACCCACTAATTGTGAATTCTAACGGAGCATTTTCAGTCAGTGACGAGATCGGAAAGAATTCACTTTCGAGAGTGTCATTGATAGAAACAGTTTTTGGAGGTGAAGCGAAAAGATCTAGTTGACTGTGGCATCATTCGCAGCTCTTTGGGTGGGGAAAAAGACCTGATGAAGCCATTTTGATGAAGTGAAAATCTCCTATTTTGGAAAACAACTTTGGTAACGAAAAACGACGCTCTTTGACCGGCTTCGGAGGACTACAAGAAAGACTAATGTTATCTCGTTTGAGTTGTGGACGCTTTCGAGAGGGAGCCTCTGTATGTTCTTTTCTTTTCCGTTTCCACTTCCCTCGACCTTGTTGGGTGCGTGATGCGAAAATATCTTGAATGGTTTCGCGAAAACGCGCTTTGGCTGCTTCCTTAAAAGGTTCTCCCAGTTCAATATTTTCCAGGAGTCGAGATCCAGCACGTAAGGCCGATCGTCCAACAGACAGGGCAAGTCCCTTAAGAAGGGGTTGGACCCAACGTGCGAGAGAGGAGAACAAACCACCTAGTCCGTGTCCTCATTGATAGCAACGACCAATGAAAACCGGTATATCAGGGATGGAAGGATTGCTACCGCGACCCGCCTGTATAGAATAGTAATCCTGACAATAAAGAGGGTCGCAATAATAGGGTTTAGCGAACTGTTCGGAAAATAAGTTGCACTGTTATATAACCTCTCTCGAAAGAAATGGGAAGTCCTGCGTCATTACGCAAATAAATAGAAACAGTTTCGAAAGAGTGACGTAGTAGTGGAAGATAATAGATATTGGTGAATGACTGTTATGAGATCTCCATCATTTCCACCTTTCTGAACCATGCGAAGTAATGGAGCCATTGTGTCTCCAACAACACTGCTTTCGACGATGGCCGAATAAATATAGATACTGTAAAACCACAATACAAATCTAAGACTGAAATAGCTTCTGTGCTCTGATAGAATTTCTGTTCACCCCCAAAACCTAGGATACCTGAAAGATGTCTTGACAATCTTAGTTGGTATGGCCCTGATATCTCAATGTTGACTTTACGTGAATGCAAATTGTAGGAGAAAAGAATTCTATTGTCATTTTGATAATGATGTGGCACAATATTGTTCAGAAGTGCGATGAATTGCTCAGGATGTGAGTAATGGCAGGGGCCAAATCTGAAAGTTTTCGTTTCAGGAAGGTTTTCAACATCAACATTGATGTAAAAATATAAAGAATGAATAGATGAAGTATCAATATTTTGCATCTTAGGAGGTCGAATACCTGCGATCGTTTCTCACAGAGTAAGAAGTTGAATAGAAGGATCTAGGGAATCTTGTCGAGAAACCAGTTTGGATGTGTCAAATCCCAGGATGTATGTGAGGGATTCAGGAAGAATCACTTCGGAATTATGAGGAAGAGATAGGACAACAGTTTGTGTATCCTCATAAAAAATGAGTGTGATATATTGCTCGAGTTGTTGTAAAGTATGTTCCTTAATCATTTTCTGATAAGTATTAATCATACCTTGTGTGCTTTTATAATTTCGTCGTAGAGAGTGTCGGACCAGGAGCGATGGATTTTTGGAAACACTGAAATTTTCACCAAGTTGTGAAAAATTCTGCCAGGTATGAGGATACTGAATTTCCATGATGGCACATTCATAGATATCTTTCAATTCAATACGTTTTGGAAGTTTTGTGGTGAACGAGGTAAGAGCATTGTCTCGAAAATACAGAGTGCTTGAATTGCTAGATAGAGTGAGGCAAAAGTTATCCATGTTTTTCGTATGAATCAATGTTCTGAGCACTAATCCAACTGTCGAATTCAGGACCATAACCTAACCACCGAACAAAGTACTCTTTTCTCTGACCACGACCACGTTCATATAAAAATTTCTCAATAGGATAGTAAGAACGATTGGGTTTGAGAATAGCCTGTAATTCTGGAGAATAAAATGTTCCCTCAATTGGCTCACTATTATCGTCACACACAATGGATACTGGCGGATTTCTATTCACAATGCGGGTTACTGTAAATATTTCTCTCGACTAGTGACCAGTGTATCCTTTAGCAAAGGGTTTGCGCACACTGCTTACACACATCCGATCGCCAACCTGTGGTGCATTGGAGGGACGTGATCTTGGCTTCGACTCGTAGAGTTTTTGCCAGACACTGGATTTGTTGGCATTGCTCACTTGGTTTGGAGTCATTTTAATACTACGATGATAAGAGTTGTTGTATGAAGAGACAATTTCAATCAATGTAACGGTAGCATCCAGTATAATGAAAATACGAATAGTAATTCCTTAATCGAGCGATGGAAACGTTCAACAACACTTGCCTTTATCTCAGAATGTGTTACGAAGAAATGAATATCATAATCTTTTAGAAGTTTTTGGAACTTTGCATTTAAAAATTCCTTACCCTTATCAGTTTGAAGGAAATGTGGGGGTGTCGCTTCGGGTCGTTCCAGAAGTGATTGGAAAGCTGGTGTAACATGATTAGCACTTTCTGATTTTAAAGGAATAATAAATGCTTTTTTACTAAACACATCGATGTTGGTCAGCAGAAACTTATAACCACTATTTTTATGGCTGATTGATGATAGGTCTAATAAATCACTTTGCCACTGGAAATTTGGACCAATGACAATAGTCTTATTTTTAGGGAAGTGACGTTGAACTGGACGAAAGAGAGTGTATGTATCCTTTGATTGTAACCATTCTTTCACTTGCTTGAAAGTGATTTTGGGATGGGTCAGTTTCACAGTTCGATATAATTTTTCAATCCCACCAAATAAGCCGGGATGTCAGGAATTAAAATAGGCCTTGTGAAGAATTTTGTTATGGTTTTGTGCAGCACTGATAATTGCTCAAAAGATTTCCATTGACTTAAAACTTCGGAAAAAGGAGGAGAAACTTGGTCTTCACTCTGACTCGATGCTCCGTCAGTTGTTTTTTTTTCTGACGAGTTTCAACATTCATCTCTCCTAAAGGACCAGATGCATCCAATCGTTTTAGTTTTTTGCTGAGACGAGCTGCTTTTGTTCTCAGCATATGGTGCGCCATTCTTTCACATTTCCAAAATAGTCTTTTGAAACATTCAGACAAATCAACAATTCTCGGAACTTCGACCATCCCGTAGGGATAGGATTGTCAATATGTGCCGGACGGGCGATGTACTTGATCAGTTCTAGAATGTTACTATCTGGAATTTTTACGTTATTAACGATCAACTTGCCACTGTTCGGATGCCAGGAAGTTTTGGGAAGATATTTTATCTGCTCGAGTAAAGTTTGCCCCATGGTTCGATATGATTTGGGGAGAGTGATGTTCAGCTAACGACTCCACGATTGTGTTTCTCCTTCATCATCAGCACTACGTTTGTGTTTCAACTCTTCTTCTTCTTCGTCTGATCGCGTTGGCTCGTGGGGCGAGGGAGTGCGCGCGGCCGGAATGTCCTCAGATGTTGAAGTATATAGTTGACGGAAGAAAACACGATACTTCTGTTGTAAATCACTGATGAACTTTGATTTCACATCGTCAGAAAGATTTGGATCACTGAACAATTGGTCCAATTTACTCTGTAGGGAGTGTAGTTTTTCAAACAGTGGTTGATAAGGATGAAATGTCTCAGATGGTGGGAGTCGTTGCTGAATCATTTCTTCCGGCACTACAATGAGTTTCTTCACGTTCTCCATAGCGTTCACTGACTACCTCATCCTAAGATCGAACCGAGTAAACCTCGCAAAGCGGGGATGAGAAATCGAAGAAAACCGTTTCCTGTCTGTAGCAATATTCTTCTGTGCTGATAAAGTGTACGTTTTAGTTGCACTAGAGTTCACAAGTTTTTTTTGTAGCGTTGCAGATTCCGCTTTTGAGCAGCAGTAATTCTTACATTTCCGTTTAGGATGTTCTTTACAACTTCGCACAAACAACGTATGAACTCATCCGAACCATGGCAATTAACTCCATTGATTGAGGTGAATTTAAATAGAAGTAGAACCTTGTATTTCAGAAGGCGACGAGGCGGCGAAGTTCTCTTCATTGTGGCTCGATCTCGACTGGCGGAGGCGGTCGCTAGCACTGCGGATGTTTAAGGGAGTAAATAGTCAGAGGTGTGTCAGGAAAAATCCCTCCTCGAATGCGGAATTCGTCTCTCGTTTTTGGTTTCAAATCGATAAATAAATAACCATAGCTCTGACGTGTAGCGTCATTGTAGGTCTCAAGAAACCCCTTTTCACTTTCCGGAAACAATTGCCTGGCAAAGTATGAAATCTGTTGTTTGTCACGAATATTGCAAAACAAGATAAAACAGTGAGTGTTTAGTGACATAGTCCTATGAATTTTATCCTGGTAGAAAAGATTCTGGATGATGTAAATTATACCAGTATTTTTATGATGGCTGTATTTTGTAAACAGTTGATCTACCACCTTCGGTTTTGACTCACTCATCAAGTCATCGAGAATAATTAACTTTCGCTGCAGCGTGTTCAAGGTTTGTAGTTTTGGCACTCCTTCAGCAAACGGTAAAAAGTCCAACATCCATGACTGATAAGCTCCATAATACCAAATTACCTTTTCAGGAGGTGGTTCATTTAAAATGTCTACGTAATGTAAAAGTTTTTTTTATAAGTTCACTTTTTACCACAAGATGTCGGACCGGCAATAATGGAAGTGAACGGGTGTTTCAGGGTGAACGAATTTTTCTCTACGACTTCCATGGCTCTCTGTTGCTTGGATCTACTTTTTTTTTGTTTTGTTTTTAGAAATGAGTAACATTCTGTCATGTGATCCGGCACCAGGAAAAATATTTTTCCTATTAAATCATTTTCTATTTTTTCTCTCCTCTTTTAAAGACCAAATTCTAAACAGTTTGCATTAAGCAAAGAAAGGAAAATAAAGAGACGACAATAATATTTTCAATGGTTAAAATAAACAAATGACTTTTAAATCACAAAAAACCTCTTCTTCCTTAATAATATCCTTTTACTCTCAATATTTCGAATCCTTTAGCAGGACCCTTCTTCTTAGAGATTACAGAAAATGTCGAGATAACTAACATTATCTCTAAACATTTAAAACAGAATTCCAATCGTGAACAAACATGGTACAAAACTTACGTGAATAACATTCTTACTTTCTTGAACAACAATCTTACAACGTTTGGGATTGTTTTTCAAGTTTGGTTTGTTAAAAGAAAGTACGATTGTTTTCAAGTTTGGGTTTGTTTCATGATTATTGTTAAAAGAAAGTAAGATTGTTATTCACGTAAGTTTAAATGAAGTTATTACTTTATTGTTAAAAGAAAGTAAGATTGTTGTTCAAGAAAGTAAGAATGTTATTCACGTAAGTTTTGTACCATGTTTGTTCACGATTGGAATTCTGTTTTAAATGTTTAGAGATAATGTTAGTTATCTGGACATTTTCTGTAATCTCTAAGAAGAAAAGTCCTGCTAAAGGATTCGAAATATTGAGAGTAAAAGGATATTATTAAGGAAGAAGAGGTTTTTTGTGATTTATTTGTATTTCAGAAGGAAGATGAATTTTTAGACTTTCATTAAATGACTTTTATTTTTATTTTCAAAAAAACTCTTTTCACTACATGATTTTTTTTAGTAAAAAATACATTTAAAATATATTAATCTAAACTAATTTATATTTTTTTTTCCTTTCACCTTCTTTACAAAACTATAAAAAGGAAATACCATCACCTTCTTTTTTAACGATTTAAAAAAAATTATTATATAAGTATTAAGCATGCAGTTGGATTTGTTTTTTCTCTTTTCCCTCCCCGACATTAAGGTAATATTTCTAGACTTCTCTCATATGTAAAAAAAAAAATTGTCTGATAAATAATTGAACGAATGGAAAACAAAAAAGAATTTTAAAAGCCATATTGTGTTGTCATAAATTTATGGGGGGGGGGGGGGTGATAACACGCTTATCAAATATAGCCCTGCAAATTTTAACTTCAGGTTTACTCAAAATTTTTCTATCCTGAGTCCTCATTATTTTGCTTTGATTTTTGATGCTGAGTTGCATTGGTAAGGATATTCCCATCACCAACTCATGAACCATTTTTTCCAGCAATTCTATTGTAATCTCCTTACCAGCCTCATATAACAGATAAAAACCCCGGATCTTCATGATGATAAATAAAGGTTCACCCAATGTGGAAGATTCAATCTCGTAGGCATAGTTTTTTTGGTCCTACTCTGCAGAATATTAATATTGAATATTGTGGTCCAAAACCCTTTCTTATTTCATCTGACATCGATCCCAGAACACAGAGTTGCTTTCGATTGGACATTCACAGTTTTTATTGTGAATGAAAAACACAGAATTGGTGTCTGTATAGAGACATGAAAACTTCAGTTGTTCAGTTGTTCAAGACGGGCATGGCAGGTCACAAAGGCTGCCAGAATTATATTCGTATAGGGTCCAGTAGGAATAGTTTCACAGTCATTTTCCACTGAACTTGGGCAATCTTTTGCAAGAAGATTGGGCAAGAAATCTTTTGGCTCACAAATGTATATGGTTTGCGTCCTATGCACTGATTGTGCTAGCTTTCCATAACAGCTGTTTAGACATGTCTTTGCTAAATTTCTCAGTGCCGGATTGTTTTTAATTTCGTGTTTTCCCAATTGTATGCCCTCTTTCTTAAAGTAGTTATCAATGTACTCCTCCTTTTCTTCTTCAGACCCGCATTCTGGTGGGAAACTAGAATTGGTTTGTTTTATTTTCAAAAACATGTTCACATATTCTGTGAATAAACCTCCAGAATGGGTCTGCCGATTGTATTGCACCGTTTTAGGAAAATGCCAGACATGATACAGTTCCAACAGTTGGTATTCGCGCTCCAGTGCAGCTTTCACTTCGTAACTTATCCATGTCCCGATCAACGAACGTTTTTCATCGTCATGTTTGCAACGATTTCGATCTTTCTTCTCCAAGCACGTTCGACACAACGGAAAGAATAATTTCTTTTCCCGGCGGTCAGGTAAAAAAGGATAGAACACAGATTTAGGCGGTAGTATTTTACACTTAACACAACGTAGGGCGTAACCGATCTCCTAGGCGTACCTCGAACTCTTTTGTTTACCCCTCCACCGCTAAATTTTTTCGCGAGGTCTCCATCCTAGTAGCTCCTGCTTTTCCAGTGCTAATAACAATGGCAAGGTCAGTTAGTGATTTTCGTTCTTCATTTCCGGTTGACAGACGAAATGATCACATAGGCTCATTGCGCCCGATTACGTTGCAGTTTGACAAATAAGAATTTTTCAAAATTTCCCAGTTATTTTTAATACTGTATCACATTGTGTCGTTAATAATGTCAAATTATATAATATTTCCTAATTATCTATAAAACAACTCTCTCACAACCCTTGTGTTTGGTCAACTTGCTCAACGCAGTCAGAAGTCTATTGGGATGCCAGCACATCTCCAACACAAATTGAAGAGATACGCTCTCCATGAACAACCAAATCAAACTTATGATCAGCCACAGATACTTCTAAAAAATGTGAAACATGCCATTTACAGACTCGTCGCAGATGATTGAGTTAATATGAATATAAAAACTACCATACTGATGCCTGTGTCTCACACGCTATTTTCCTGTGTCCTCCATGCTATCACAGAGCGCTAGAAGGACATATATATGCTCATGAATCAAATGAATAAGCGATTGTTTAAACATAATATGTTCTTGTTTTACTTCAATGTCATGTTTTATAACCAAATACAACTCAGAATAATTATTTGTTCACACTTCGCTTATTTATCTTAATTTTTGTTCAAGAAATATACGTTTTATAATTACATTTTAACGTGCGTTCAAGTTGTTTAAAAATTCAGGTTAAAGCCTACGCACATAATTAATTACAAAATAAAATAAAAAGCATCAACAGCTTACATCTTAATCGATTTCGGTAATGGGAACTATTACCATCATCAGAAGAACAATACAATAATATACAAAATACAAATTCAGTCTTTATATAGGTGAGGATGGGTCCATTTAATATTCGGCTGTAGGTAAGTTGAGCTCTTACTTGCGGCAATGAATGAGAGCAGTCTCGTAACCAAGTCATT
>JAFIDM010036526.1:191434-202310 GCA_023159025.1 Thereuonema tuberculata | reverse complement strand
TTTTGTATTGATATGTGCGTTGGCTTAACTTTATATTTTTTTAAATATTCCCAAACAAATTGCGGAATTTCATACAACAGGTGCATAACACTTTGACATCACTCGTGCAGTATTGAATTATTTCCCTTTTAAAGTGGAAGGTCTTTTCCTTTTGATTATCATACCAGAAAGTGAACTTCTTATAATCATCACACTTCATGCTTTCAGTGCAAAAATAGTGAATGGCAAGAAATCGTCCAATGCAATTGTAATGTTTTTTTCTTATTAAACAAATGAGGAAAATATCCTTTTTTAATTGATGTCTTCCACCCCAAACATCTTTAGTAAGGCAGCCAAACCTATTGAAAAGTATGCAAATGAATCAAGAAACTCAATTTTTCCGAATTCCATGAAAAGAATCTTGTTTCCATCAAATATAGTTTGCGGTCTCAGATTGTGTTCGATGAAATATTTTAGGACAAACTGATTGTCATAGCCTTTTGCATTGTGGGCCACAAAAGTGACATCCACTTCACTGTACTCGCTCAACAACCAACTACAAAATTCATTTCTTGCTTCGTCTCCAAAAAAAGATCGCCATTTAAGACCAGTTTTGGGGGCGCAATTAAAACAACAGCCATTGTCGCTTTTTCTGCAGATATCACATGTGATTTCGGCAACACATAGATTGACGACATGCTGAAATATCGGTTCACCTGCTTTACACGTCCCAATGGCATCCTCTACACGACATTCAAAATCATAAAACAATAATCTGGAATTTGCAAGATCATCACCTATCTTGGATAAAGTGAGAGTTTTCATTGAAATTTGATGTTCCAAATCTACATAGCATTTACAATTTCTACATTACCTGAAATAACACAAAAGCAATTTAGAAGATGTTATATTCTTTTCTTTATTGCATCTTTTGCATTTTGGGAACTGTTCACATATCGTTAATTTATTATCTGTTTTGAAATAGATTTTATCCTGTGATTTTCAATGCAACTTGGGGATTTGAACCATCTAAGGCACCTCTCGCATTGCTGCCATTGAGCAATTTGACAATTTCCAACCCCTTTGCAAGATCAACACAAAAAATTACACTGAATACTGTAATTACTCTAATGACCATCTTTTTGTAATACTTCTCAAAGCATTTGATGCTAAAATACGGACTTCCAAAGAAACCAGTTATATAGTAATAACCGAAAAATGGGAGTCGTGATTGTAGAGGAAGATTTTCTTACTATGTTCAGGACCGAAGTAGTCCAACTAATCAGAGTGCTCCCTAGATATTATATGGAGCTGAACACATTGGCACAAATGGTTTTGAAATTGCTGCTCTTCAGGGAGGCCACAAAGCTCCCCGATTTTAACTCCGACAGCCTTATGTAATTCAATGGCCCGTTTAAATTGGATACTTCTCCCTCTAACAATCGTAGATTTCATGGGATCGTCATGCCATGGCCACTACAATTGCCCTCGCCAGACACATATTACCCGCAGTATTTTTTATTCTTATAATTGAACGCTTTGCCTTTAGCCAATCATGGAAGCCTACACTTCCACGTTTCTTATATTTTCCTCCATAGGGCATTGTAACTCTTGTGACTCTCAATCTAATCTTTTGATTGAAAGAGAGAGTTTTGTTGGACTGTGCTAGTTTTTCTAATAATTCCATGATTTGTTGTACTCTAAAATCTTTCCTTCGTCGAAAAGCCAACCATACATCTTTTTCAAAACTCTGTGATCTCCGGGAATTCCCTACATAATCTCTTGGTCCAGAACCCTGTAAGACACGTGTCATTACATGGAAAAAAATTATCTCTAAAATACCCATTAATGGAATGTTTTCAACGTCCAATTGTTTCAATTCTTTGGGATCGGGGATATGAATTCTCACTTCAAACTCTCTCCCTTCACTATTAAAACGACGAACATTTCGACGACTAACTTCCTCAATCGCTATTAATTTCTCTAAGGAGGATACACCTCCACGTTAAACTGCTCTCAGTTTCAGAAAAATAACTGCTACTGCTACTAAAATCTCCCTCTTCTAATTGATTTGAGTTTAAACCTGAAGTGGATAGTTCGGCATCCATTTTTTTTTGCCCACCGTACCAAATTAAACAACAATAGCAAAAGAAAGCACAACACAAATCAGATAAATGTAAAAAAAAAAATGTGAGAGAGTCTATAATTACATGTTTGTTTTTTACTCATACGAGATACTTTGTCCATCCTGGTAAAAGTAAGAATTTTCGGCAGGTTCGCTTCCACACTCTTCGTCTGAAATCACGTTCGACTTTGGCAGTTCTTTCAGGGAACGTCAGTTACCGCAACTCTTTTTGGCGGACGATGGTTGGCTTCTTGAGGGACTGGCAATACTGGTCCACTTTTTCGTCCACTGGTCTGGATGTAGGGACCTCCCAAATCATCAGACACCAACGATTCTCGTAATCTCGTGGTTAACACTTCAATAGCATTTTTTATTTCTTTCGCCAGATATTTCATTAATGCATCGAACATACTCCTCGTAAGAGAAATATGATTATCATTAAAAAAAATGAATTTTAGTCCACTTTCTGGAGAGCCACGGATTAGCAACTTCCTCGCATCGCTCAATGAAATTGTAAACGTGGGAGACACTTGTTGAGGATTCGAACTTTTCTTTCCAACACCACTAATAGTGTGTTCGACTTGCTTTATGGCTTCACTAATACGGGACAACAAACGAGACAAGAGTAGTCAAACTTACGCCTTGTTGGGGTGCACGTAAAGATCCACCATTCTCAACATATCTCCTAAATATGTGTCTTCACTTGACCCTCATATAAAGATGACTGCACGAAAATACCATTAGCCAAATGATAAGTAAATTAAGGAACAACTGTGCCGGCACTTATCTAGCACAGAAAAAAAATAAAAAATCCTAAACATTTCAATTAATCTTTTTTTTCAATAAGCATTTTTTTCTTTTCGAAAAGATAAACAACAATTTCATCATCATCCTGATGTGCGATCTTCGTATATACGAAGTTACGCGGTCTACGGAACCTAGTGACCCCCGAAGGGCGAACCCCTAGGAGAAGCCGTAGATTTACTAGGGAACAGATACTGGGGGTGGTTTCCCGTTGCCTTCCCCCAGGAAGCCATTAAGGAATGTCGTCAGACCGAAGGGAAAGTGAAGAAGAGGCTGGACAACACAGGAAAGGAAATTGAAACAGCCATGCCCTTGCCGGGATTCGAACCCAGGAACTGGCATTGGACGCCACGGCTGGCCGCCGCCGAGACCGCACGACCACGCCAGCACTGCTAAACAACAATTTAAGATGAACAAAAAAAAAAGTAATCACCTCGTAAAATTCAGAACACAAGTCCAGGATCCAAGACATTGTAGAAACCATTTTGCAGTCAATTAAAGAGGATTCAGCAACGCTGTTGGTCTTCGGCAAGCAAGCAGTTTTAGTCAGGAACCAACAGTTCACTTCGAGAGGATTCAGCAACTTTCTTGGTCTTCGGCAAGCAATTAACTTGAGTCAGTAACCAGTAGTTTGCTTTTAGAGGATCCAGCAGCGCTAATGGTCTTCGGCAATCAAGCAGTTTTAGTCAGGAACCAGCAGTTCACTTCGAGAGATTATGTTTTCACATAGCAAAAGCAGTGCTTATAAAGGATTTTAGATTGAGAAATCCACCCCTATTTTTCTTTTGTTTTTAATAGCCGATTTCCTTTTTCATCCAATCACAAGCAAGAAAAAAAAAATTTTGCCTTACATGAAAGTACTCAAATTATTTGTTTGACGAATTAAGAATGAAAACAGAAATCCTCTCATTTTATGGCGATCTTAGATAAGAATTCAACAATAACAACAAACCAATTAATCCGATTATAAATCAAAAATCTTATTACTACGCAAGAAATGGATTGTTTTCTTTATATAAGAGCAAAAATCATCAATCAACACCTGAGAATAAGAATTTTCTCTTTGAAAAAGAGCTCTTACGAAAAATCTTATTATGCAGTAAAATAAGAAAAAATCTTATTATAAAGAATTTCTTAGTTTTCTATAATTTATATTTCTTACTTTTTCTGGGTAAGTTCCAATTAATAACTAAAAATATAAAATTATCTTTCTAAATGATGATCCTGAGTTAAAACTTATATACGAATTCAATAAGAATAAAAGCATTAAAAAAATCATTGTTATTCATCTAATCACAAATTGGAAGAAAAAAATATATTCTTTAGTTATAGGTTTAAAAGTTTTCTAAACGACAAATATATTAACAAAAAAATCTGCTCAGTAAATTTTATAGTGCATTCAAAAAAATAAATAATAATAATTACTTTAATGTGATAAGTTTCTCTTTTTTCTCTTATCTTGGCAAATATTGTAATTTTTCAAGTTTTTTAAGTACATTTCAATATTGATAAAAAAAATTGAAGTTTGCAAATCTGTTTAGTTCGGTACAATTCTTTTTTTTTCCCAAAACTAAATATCTTAATTTAGGGTATTTTATTAAAACAAGTAAAAAATTACCACGCAATTAAATTTCAATCTTCAAACATCAATAAAAAAAACGGAGTACACATTCTCCAATTTCTTAACCTTCATTTGAAAGAGAAGTTTAACTGCGTAGTAATTTTCTAATATGCAGCTCTAATCAAGAACCTCCCACAGCCACCACTTTCTTGACCTTCATTTGAAAGGGAAGTTTAACTGCGTAATGCATTTCTAGTACGCAGCTATAAGCAGGAACCTCTCTCTTTCAAATATGGGTCTACAGTTAAGATTTTTCTTTTTGAACAGAATGTAGGCAATATTTTCACTACAACACTTTGAAAAATATTGTCTGAAAGCAAACATGCATTTCTTAATTAATACCACTATTTTTTTATTATCGTTGCACATAATTTCGTTGCATATAAAATAATAATAATAGAAATTTAATGAAAGAATTCACTTTTGAAATTCCACGAGAATATCTTTCAACACAGATTTTAAATTCGAAGTTGTATTATCATTAAATCAGAATATATATTGCCAAATGTCAAATTTTCAAAGAATTAATTTTAACATTCTTCTCGGCACCTAAACTTTCTTTCATTCAATTCACATTCATGTCGCTATAATTTTATTCTACGAAGTTATTCCTTTTCAGAGAATTGAGTAAGAAAACGAAGGCATGACGTTACAAGAAACCTTCGTTTGCTAACTCAATTCTTTGAATCATCAGGCAAGTTAAATTTTCATTTATTGTTTTTCAATCTGATAATTCTTAAGTTAATGTCATTACATCGTCCGATGACGATTCATAATAAGTAGTGAAAATATTAAATCAACAAAAATTGCAGTTTCTTCTTCCAGCAAGATTTCATAAAGCCATAAGTCTTTTTTTTTTGGTTCCTTTCATTATTCAAGTAACAATACAAAAATTCATTCAATGTTACGAAGAACATTATTGCAAAGAACCCCAACTCATTTGCAAAACTCATGTCATTGAATCATATAAAATACTATAACCGATAGTAGTATAAATTTTAAAAAAAAAATTATCTCATCCCGGAATTAAACCCTGGAATCTCAGATCAAGCATCGCTTAATCTGAGGTTTTAACCACTTAAACTATGAGACCATTCCTCTCAAACAAATAGAAATTTCCCCCTTTATTCCATTCTCTTAAATTTTTTTTAAAGAGCGTTTCTAGGTAATATTTTTCGCATAAAACACAAAAGGTTTACCACTGATTTGAAAAACTCATGTCATTGAATCATATAAAATAGTATAACCGAACAGAAATTATTTTTAATCCATTAACATGTCCTTAACGAGTAAAACAAAACAAAAAAGCCAATGCTCATAGACGTATTTACAGTTTCGGTTTGAATATGAAAATAAAAATTTTTACAAAAAATCCAAATAAAATAATTACATTGTAATTCATATTTTTCAATGACATATCTAAATATTTTTATTCACAGTATCATAAAATTTCCGATAATTTTTTTAAATGAATATAAGTCTGTTCTTTACGAAATAAAACAAAATCAACACCATTCACAAAGTTTCGTTTTTAATACAAAAATAGTTTTATCTCCAATGTTGTACTAAAGTACAAAATGTTCAAACTTTTCCACAGTGGAGCATAAACTTTTTTTCCCAACGATTAGTATATAAACCAAATATTTGCTGAATTATATTCATATTACAGATTTAGTTAATTATGAAGATTTTAACGTGTGTTTTATTACACTTATATTAAAAAACAACTATGTCTATATCTATCTTGCTGATGATGGGGAATATGTTCCCCGAAACTGTCCTAGGACCTTTTTAACGTATTGTATTTTTTAGCATGTTTTATTTTTAAACCTTTCTTAAATGAATTGATTTGTGTGTAAGACATAGTTGTTTTATAATATAAGATTTAGTTAATATTATAGTTCAAATTTACACAGAATGATTGCACTTTCCCCACTGGAATAAAACGTTTTCAAAACATTGGTATATAAATTAACTTTTCAGTGGATTATAATCATACTATTACTACTAAGGATACTCAAATTGGATGAATATTAGTTCATTTTGTTTTCATGAAATTTTATCCTTGAGAACTGACCTAGACAAGTCAAATTTTAACAAAACATATGTTCAAAACCAAATAATTTTGCTACCACTGCATTTTAATGATATTTGACAGAACTAGTTTTTAATGCTGATTTCGAAACTCAAACCATTTTTGCCGTAGAAGCTTCGTTCACAAGTTAGTGCAATATTTTGATTACAAGGTATGTTTTAAATGCCTTTCGGCGTTATAAGTCAAAAATTATAATTATTCCATTCTTAATAATGGATGAGACCAAATTATTTACAAGTGACATCCTGGAACAGCTGTTTCACGCTCGTTGGCGATCATCAGCCAGGAGAAGTCACTGTAAATAACAAGGTCTCGCAACTGAGGTTTGTATGAATCATACATCGGAAGTGCAGTGGTGCCTCGTTGGCGAACATGAGCTGTTCCAGAATATCACTTGTAAATATTTTGGTCTCATCCATAATTATTAATAATTCAAAAGCGCAGTTTGAATTTTATTGCATTAAAAAAATTCCTTGGGGCCTGCGCAAGGCTGGAACATGAATTTTCTCACTAATGGTTCATTGGCGAGTTTTTCATTGTTTATTTTATCATTTGAGGCACCACTGCGCTTCCGATGTATGATTCATACCAACCTTAGTTGCGAGACCTTGTTATTTACAGTGACTTCTCCTGGCTTATGATCGTCAACGAGCGTGAAAGAGCTGTTCCAGGATGTCACTTGTAAATAAGTTGGTCTCAACCATTATTATTGATAATTCAAATGCGCAGTTTGAATTTATTGCATTTAAAAAATTCATTGGGGCCTGCGCAATGCTGGCACATGAATTTTCTCACTAATGGTTCATTGGTGAGTTTTTCATTGTTTATTTTATCATTTGAGACACCACTGCGCTTCCGATGTATTCCATTCTTACTTTTAGTAAAATTTATTTACAAGGACAAACTTTAGATATGGTTATTATTTATTTACCAGAACCTGTTTTTAGTCATGGACAGTTATATGCTGCTATTTCTCGAGCACGTCATGCTGGTGACCTCAAAATCAAAATTCTTGACCGAATAGATCAAGGACATCTAATAAAGGATCTGATGCTGTTTTTAGAAAAATTTAGGTTATAAGGAGATATTTACTTTATACTTGATAGTTGATAATAAAATGACTTCTCAGATTTTTTTTATGCTTGTCATCCGACTAGTTTCAAAATAATTGAAATTTCAAAATACAGAATGAGCTTCTTGAAAATACACTGACGAAAGGTATAAGACAACAACTTCTATGGATATTCTATCTTCCATTCTTGCATTGCTACCCAAGGGAAACTGTGATCTTCCCTTGCTGAGTCACAGGAACGCTAGTATCGATTTTCCTTTAACCCAGCAAAGGCAGATAACAGTCTTTCTTGCATAGAAGGTTTCACGAAAGAGATCTTTCTGCTAGGTGACCAGGAATCTTTGTGGCCCTTACACCACGTCTCCCGTTAGTGAACGTGAAATGGGGTAGACTTCAGGTCATTTGAACTAAAAACCAATGGATATAAAACTATTGACAGATAAGTCCAGACTTGCTTTACAGAGATTTTCCAGGTGTGTTCTGATTGTTGAGATTTGCTTTCTAGAGAGTTTCCATGTGTGCTCTGGAGAGACTGAGGAACCCGCTATCATTTCCTTAATATCTGCGGAAGATCTTTTTTCTTATGGTGGAGATATGTGAAGGTTTGGTGTGATATTTCAGTAGGTGAAACTATACGTTTCTAAAATAAACGCTAGATAATACACGGATGATATCCAGGACCCTAATGTTCATACTTATGCAGAAGCAATAAAGAAGTTGATACAAAATTTAAACTTTTCAAGTTCAAAATAAAATCAAGAGGTTATCGACGGACATAATTATTGAACTTATTCGTACTTACTAAGATTTTGTGAAAAAGAACAGCGAATCCAGTAAAACATATTTTGTATGAAATACTATTACTTCTCTTTAAGTGATAAAGACAAATATTTCAGTAGACATTTCTAGACAATTTCCGGAGGAACTTATAGTAATTTAGATAAATGACAGCAAACCAATATAGGCCTACTGCAATTTTTGTTATAAGCGCAAAAATACCTTAATAGTTTCACTTCCAAAAATAAACTTTCTGATTTCCAAAACAGCATTTACACTCAGTGCCCTCTGTTGTTTTCGAAACATTAAAGTTTAGATTAGGTTCAACTTTTAGAAAATCTTTATCTCTGATCTCAATTTTCAATTTTTTTTTGAATTTATAGTCTCTTCTTTTTAATTTAAAGTAAATTAATCAAGGATTTAACTTATAACTTCTTTAATATACTTCTTCTAATAAATTTTCAACTAAAGGTTATTCAATTATTAAAAATTTTTAAATTTTTTCCGTAATAAAGTTTTAATTATGTGAAAGTTTACCTAATTTTATAATAATCGAGAAAATAAAGGTTGAAGAGAATAAAATTCCCAAAAATTAATTCCCGAGAAAATTCCAGATTAATCATTAACATTCCATCGGGTGCAACCGATCTGCTAGGCACACCTCGAATTCTTTTGTTTGCCCCTCCCCCGCTAAATTTTCTCGCGAGGTCTCCATCCTAGTAGCTTCCGCTTTTACAGTGCTAATAACAATGGCAAGGTCAGTTAGTGATTTTAATTTTTCTTTTCCGTTTGACGGACGAAATGATCTCATAAGATCATTGCGCCAGATTACGTTACAGTTTGACAAAAGTTTTCCCAGTTATTTTTAATACTATATCACATTGTTTCATTACTAATGTCATATTATGAAATATTTCGTAATTATCTATAAACTTGAGTATGTTTTGGGATCATGGGACAAAGACATTTTGTTGAACATGTGTTGTAATATCCAATGGCAATAAATAGTGTTTTATGATAATGCAAAGCAATTGCATATAGCGTCTCTATGTAGTTGCAGAGCTTACCGCTAGGGCAAGAACACGTGGTTGTACAGCAACGAAAATTGCTGTTTCACTTTCCTGCTATTTCTGGCTCCTGCTGTAGCGATATTTGCGTCTATCGAGTATTGGTATCGAGTCTTGTCAATGAACTAAAACAGAAAAAACTGTCGTACGTTGGCGCGATAAGAAAAAATAGAAGAGAGCTGCCACGAGATTTCATTGTCACCAAAGACACAGCACAGTACTCCTCTACTTTTGGCTTCAGTCTTGATCGGGATACGTTGGTATCATACATTCTGGAAAAAAAGAAAACTGTCCTCCTGGTATCATCATTCCATGACGATCGAGGCAATTGATGTTTCGGCTGGCGAAAAACATAAACCAGAAATAATCAGTTTCTATAATTCAACAAAGTTAGGAGTCGATATGGTAGATAAAATGAGTGGTGCATATAACGTGTCACGGAATATAAAACGGTGGCCGATGGTAATCTTTTTTACAATGTTAAACATTGGTGCAATCAATTCGCAGATGAGAATGAGAACACAGTAATGAGAACGCAGATCTGAGCAGAAGACTGTTCATAAAACAACTCTCTCACGAACTTGTGCTTAGTCAACTTGCTCAACGCACCTCCAATACAAATTGAAGAGATACGCTCCCCATAAACAACCAAATCAAACTGATGATCAGCCCCTGATACCTCCAAAACGATCAATTTATTGAACATGACATTTACAGACTCGTCACAGACGATTGAGACAATATGAATGTAAAAACTGCCATACTGCTACCTGCGTCTCACATGCTGTCTTCATGTGTCCTTCATGCTATCACAGAGCGCTAGAAGGACATATATATGCTGATGAATCAAATGAATGAGCGATTGTTGAAATATATTATGTTCTTGTTTCACTTCAATGTCATTTTTCATAGTCAAATACCACTTTGAATAATTATTTGTATACACTTCGCTAATTTTTGTTCAATAAATATACGTTTTCTTTAAAGACTAATTAAACCTCTTTTATTGCTCCGTTGGTATTTTTATACAGTGTGGGCGTTTACAACGAAGTGTTATCAATTGTTTTATGTAAGAAAAGACGTTTTTATCTGTAGAAAAGATTATTAAATCAAGGGGTGTACACATTTCGGTAATTTTTGGTAACTAAATTTCCGTCTTTAAAGACTATATAAAACTATTTTATTGCACATTCAGTATTTTTGTAATGTTTAGAGGTTTCCAAAGAATAGTTAACAATTGTTTTTAGTAAGAAAAAACGTTTTTATCTATTGAAAAAGTTTTTATTAATATAACTAACATCTTATAAATAACTTCTTAAATACACAAACACCTATG
>JAFIDM010036526.1:174441-191034 GCA_023159025.1 Thereuonema tuberculata | reverse complement strand
CATAGGTGTTTGTGTATTTAAGAAGTTATTTATAAGATGTTAGTTATGTTTAAATTTTTGGCATTTTAAGAAGATAAAGTTTTTATTAACGTAGTGCCTCTCAGGTTCAATGCGCCCGACCTTGTGCCACACCATATCGCGCCCGACGGAGTGTTAAATAAAATAAAAATGTCCCTAAAGTATTAAAATAAGAGGGGTACCAAGCAAATATTTATAAAAATAATAATAATAATCAAAATTTGTTTAGTAAATTACACGTTTAGTAGGAATTAGAGTTGAAGAAGGGAGGCATTGTTGGCTATCCTTGCAGCACCAGCTGCAATTTATCCTTCCCAAGCGACTTGTAAATCCTAAAAATAGGTTATTGAAAATTCCTTCTGGATTAGGCAGTTACTTTAACCTCCCAATGGGACGTTTCTCCCACTGATATTAGTATTAGCTCATTAGTATTAGCGCAACTTAATTCGATTCAATGAGACTTAATCTAGGAGTAGGCCGCGTGGTTGGTGATTTCGCTAAGACACTGGCCTCTCACCTCTCAGTCCCGGGTTCGTTTCTCATGTGCTTTTCGTTGATGGGGGCGGTCCGCGCTGGGCTGGTTTTCCCGGGGTTCTCCCGTTTCCCCTGCATTTCCAACGCCATCCTTTCTCAGTCTTCCTCTCCTTCTGCCCTTCTTTCCGTGGGATAGTATGAAAGATCTTTAAGGTCGACGTGCTCGGCAGTCTTGCCAAACCACTTTCAATTAATCTAATCTAATCTAATCCAGGAGCATCTTATTCTATTGGGAGAAATTGGCCGAAATGGTCGTGAAACCTCATGAAAGGAATATGTTGTTTAAAGCTCTTTAAATAAGCATAACTCTAAGGCTTTCATAATAAGTGTAAAATATCTATAGGGAAGCACTGACTAATTTTATGCTTCATTTTGAAATAATGAATTAAGTAAGTAGGTATATATTATTATGAATTAGAATTTCGTTACCTTGAATGGTAATATCTTATCACTATCACTTTTTGATAGGAAGACGAAGGCCATCAGGTGTTCAGATGTTGAAAAAAGGGATTTACAATCTGGGAAAATATAATAAACACAAAAAACAATTAAAATAAGGAGTGTTTTGAATTGTTTTCTATTGTTTTAAGTGCAAATGATTTAAAATCCAATCTGGAATTATTTTGAAAATCCTTTGAAATATCCTAAACTTAAAAAAAAAAATTGCATAATATCAATGCAAACATTTGTATTATGTAATGATATATAAGCTTAGTAATGAAAATGATATAGCATTATAATTCTCTTTAGAATACTAAAATTTTAATCATTATAAGGAAGATGGGATAACTAGGCCAAAACTTTAGTGAATCTCGTGAATCTACAAAAACATTTTCTATATTTAAAAATACAATTATCAATAAATGTTTTTTTCTTTTATGTATTGATCGTTATTCAAGCCAATTGTCCATTTGCTGTTCTGAGCAATTTTATTATTCATTTAGGAATTAGCTCTTTATTACAGTAAAAAAAATAATAGTATCATTCAAATATCTTCAGTATAGCTGTTTTTTTATTTCTTACTATTAATCCAATGAGAGATGATTCACTATATTTTAGCATATCTTTTGAAATTACTAAAGTTTAATACCATGAAAAATAGTCAGTCAGTCAAACTGGAAAATGGGAATTTTTTTACCCCACGAAAGTCAAGACAAACGTTCTCATTTTCTGTGACACAAAGAAATTTCTTAAGTTCAGATAAAATTAACTTAACGTACAGATGATGTTAAGAAAAGGGGGAATTTCACATCATGCACCAATGAAAAAAAAGAAACAAATAAAAACAAAAAACAAAAAACTTTAGGCATGAATTTTGTTTTGTTTTTACTGGTGCATGTTGGATTTCCCTTCTAATTTAATTTCTTAATGTATTGTTGAATCAAAGACATGCTGCGTTTAATACTTACTCATCAGGCTTCACTTGGTGATCCATATTCACTTTTAGAATCACAACCGTAATATCAATGAATGTTTCTAACTTTGATTCATGAAACTTAACTCAAACATTTAGTTCTTTGTCAATTCTTAGCGTTTTATTAGGCATTTCGGACAAAAATAGGAACACTTTTTTAATTACACTGAAAAATGCATTCAATATCAAAAGAAAAACAAATGCTGTTTTTCAGATAGCAGACAGATCGATGTCAAAGCGGCAAATTACAACATAATATTTACATATAACAGGCAAATTTAAATTTAAACTTGAATACTATGTTTCAAATGTCATCTATCTATCTTTAAGTTGGTTATAAAAATATGTTAAAGTTTGTTCTCTTAACCATTTCATACAGGTAACAATAAGGAAGTGAAATTAGACTTACTGAATAATTGGTATGTTACAGTCTGATAGATGTTTAAATACTCATTATAATTAAAAGTTATTGCTGTGCTAGATCTATCACATTGTTTACATCTTCTTAAATGTCATTCTCTGTAAGCTTACCCTAAGATGCTTTTGTGCCATGAAAATTAAGCAACTAACTAACCTGTAAGTCATGTGAAGATTGTGCTACTTGCTACAAGTTATTAATATGTTTAATAATACTGATGTGTTTATGATTGTTCGAATGTGAACTAAGGCGAATTGTACATGCAGACTTTACGGTAACAAAATTGTTAATCTAGCTTTTAGTTTCATCTAAATACATTTATATATCATCTTTGGATATTCTGCGAATATGTGTTATATTTAATAAGATCATCTCAATATTTTATGTTGTTATGACCTGCTAGAATGGTTCCGCTGTTCAAGTTGAAATATTAAAGGTTAATGAACTGGAATATCATGTTCGAAACTATAAACTTCAACCACAATGGGTGAGACCAAAATGTTCACCAAGTGACATCCCGGAATAGGTGTTTCATGCTGTTTGGCGATCATCAGCCAGGAAAAGTTAATAGTAAACTTGAGGCTAACATGAATAATCGTCGAAATTGCTTTGGTGCTTCAAGTGTTTATTTTTTAGGCACAACTACGATTCTGAAGATAATACATGAACCATCAAATTCTTATAGTTCGATAATTCTAATCAAGGACAATCAACTGTAATATACTAATTGAAGTTGAAGAAACTGAATTTGAGAATAATTGAAAATGGAATCAGAATTTAGGAATTTAGGAATAATTTAGTTTGAAAAATTGAACGGTCAGAACTTTTTTACTTGGTATCATAATGTAAAGTGTTTACTTTAAATCGAAGAACTACACAGAAAAGCTTGAAGTAAACAGAAATGCTTGGTGAAATAGCTGATAGCAAAGAAAGATCAAAAACTCTTGATGAAGTAGAAAACGTTCTAGGAACTATCTTATTTTGTATGAAAGACAAAGAAACAGAACAAGATGATCCTTCCAATTATGAGAATTAGAGACGGTATTTGATATGTTAATCTTTGAATTTATTAGAAAATTGCTAAAGCTAAGAAATAATACAAAAGTGAATGCTAAAAGTTATTTTCTATATGGGAAGATGGAGTATATGTAGGGTGACCAGAGGTCTACATGCACATAACTCCCGCATTTCAATTCAGTGTCCCGCTTCAGAATATTTTTCGAAAAATATTCTGGATTTTGTAAATATCCGACGCGAATTTTGCTAGTACTAGTCCATTTAAGGATGCTTATCATTTTCTGGGATCAGAATTTCAAAACGTCATTTAATCGTGCATTTAAGAAATATGTTTTTACAGCAGTCGTGTGCATACATCATACATATTGTGAAGCATGCACACAACTATTTTAATTTTCAGAAATTTAAGTTCATCGTCAATTTTTATGCTGCGTGTAAATTAGACAATAAAATAAGAAGTGTTAAGTTACAAAACATGTTAAAAATCGTGAAATTAAACGTATTAGAGGTAAAAGTTGTATTTCTTTTTTATTTAATCATCAAATTTATCTTGTCACGGTTTGACGCCGGAAAAAATGTGGTCACCCTAGACCTTTTTACTGAAAGTTTAAGAAAGAAATGAATGAATGAGCTGATAAAGTAAATTCAAAACCAGTAAAAGAAAAAAGCTTACTTTTTTAAACTAACAATGAACAAAGAGTAAAGAAGAAACTACATGGAAAATAGACACTGTGTATTTACAGCAAATATCTTATCACAAAAGTAGGTTCAGTTTACATTCATGTCTACAAGTTAAGTGAATCGTCTGTAGGTATAAATGATACTACTGCACAGAAACGGTAACTACAATGCTATCTGACACCCCTGAGAGGACTACTGGACGTTCCTGCGAGGATGGTTGCAAAGGAAACGTTAGCTCCGGTTTCAGCAACATAAAGAAGAATATACATGGAAAATAGACACTGTGTCTTTACAGCAAATATCTTATGACAAAAGTAGGTTCAGTTTACATTCATGTCTAGAAGTTAAGTGAATCATCTTTAGGTATAAATGATACTACTGTACAGAAACGGTAACGACAATGCTATCTGACACCCTTGAGAGGACTAGTGGACGTTCCTGCGAGGATGGTTGCAAAGGAAACGTTAGCTCCGGTTTCAGCTAGTTCAGGTATTCGTGTTGTCAAGAACTCATTAGTGTTGTGCATCTGGAAACATTTTTTGCTTTTTATCACAAAAGACCATCTGCAAATAAAAAATATGGCAAAGAGAAGCAATAGCGATAACATTATACATGATAGACTCATTGGGAGAATAGAGGCTCACCGCACTTAACCTCAATATTCTACTGACCGTCATTTCCTGGCTTTGGAGAAGGTTGTAGGCTGGCGAAGGCAATATGGAAAATTTGGTCGCCCATGTTTCACAACTGCAGGACTTGATTCCAGTGTATGGTCATAAATTCCTGACGCCCCCCATCCAGACTTCTTAATAGCCTCAGAGATCACCGTTTATCATCAGTTATACGAGAGTTCTCTGTAGGCAAGTTGGCCTGCCGTTTGCAATCCCTTAACTGTACAGCCTATGTAGTCCAGCCTAATGGTGTAATGAAATGGTGTATTGAAATGGTGTAATGAAATGGTGTATTGCCAAATGGTGTATTGAATACCTTGCTTGCATTCCACAAGAAGAGGACAGTATACTGTTTACAGACGAGTCACGTTCCAGCCTGCAGACTGATTCTCGGAGCCTATTCTTCTGACGAGCTCCGGGAACATACTCCCGAAGGTGATCGTTATGGAGGTGGCGGAGTCCATGTTTGGGATGGAATCATGTCAGGATCGCTTACATTTCAACTACCAGCGACAGCGGTACAGTACCAGTCATGGTTTATAGAAATGATAGGATTTTTCGTTGTGCATTTGTTTCTGGGTTCCACTTAATGGACAATAATGCACCTTCTCATAGGGCTAACTTGGTTCAGGAATACCTGGAATCCGAGGACAAAATGCATTTAGACTGGGTAGCCCGCTCTCAACTTGGACTCAAATTCCATCATGCATTTTGACTTAATATTGAGCGTGTATGGGACGTTTTGGCTGCGAGGTTGCAGCACTTAATCTTCCACCACAAACGATTGAACGACTCAGAAGAATCTTTATTCAAGAATGGGATTCTTTACCCCAGGAAATGCTGTAAAACCTAATTAAAATGCTGGAAATGCTGGTAAACCTAATTTAAATGTTGTAAATGCTGGAAAACCTGTAAGGTGAATCCTTGTACAACATGTATAGACTTTCATGATAACAATACTCCGTGTTAAGAATTTCCACGACCACTAGCGCTGCATTTTCCATATTTCTGTGGATCAAGTGAATCCCCATTTCTGTTTTTGCTTCATGTTTTTTTATGTTATCTTCCTGTTTTTAAATGTTATCTTCCTTCTCTTGGTCTCTCTTTCCCACAGCTGGATGAGTCAGAACCATCCCAGATAGCGAATTCCTTAACATGAGTGTATGTACAGAAGTACAAATATCGTATTTAGTGAACTTTTACAGCCTGTTAAAGCTGCAGGAAAAGGAATTGTCACCTTACAGTATCTTACAAACTATTTTGTCAAAGAAGAAATAATTAAATAGAACTCTAGAAAATGTTTTCTTTCTACCAGATATAAATGAAAACTTGCTGGATTGCAAAAATTGCAAAGAAAGGTTTCCTAATTTATTACTAAAGACAATTACGTTATAAGATGCAATAAGATAGAGAATTGTCTATTAGATAATGAATCAAATGTATATATGAATTTAAAGTCAAGATCTGTTACTGATACCCGAACCACTGAACTTTGAACAAGCCTATGACAATCAGATAAATGAAAGAAAGCAATCAAGCAAGATTAAAAAAAAATAAAGATCATGATATTTGGAAAATTGGATCTTTCAAGTCATGCTATATCAATTTCAAAAAAGTGGTTGTTTAAAACGAAGCAGTGAACAAATACAAAATTCGGGCTAATAATTCTAGGATACATGCAAAGAAATGATATAGATTGCAATCGAATTAAGGGGGGTGTCCCTGTTATGGCTATGATCCTGATATGGCCACCCACCTATTGTGAGTTAGCTAACCAAAAATTCCGGTAAATGGCATCACCATCCAGTAAGGGGCTTCCCTAGAGTCACGTGATAATTTACCATCCAGCCAGATTGAGCAATTTGGCGTCTGAGTTCTGTTTTGTGTTTTTCGTATGACTGCTTCTTGTGTTTCTCTGATGAGTCTACCTTTGTTTTATGCATGTCTTCAAATACTTTTTTCATGAAAACCATTGTGATCTATTCTGTTTTTAATGCTCTTTCAATTGGTGTTGTCGTTGATGGCGTATCTTTTACGAGTTGTTCGTAATAACCAATTTTCGTGAAAGCTGACCTGCTCCTGATATGGCCACCCACTTGGCCATATTAAGTGAAACATCGCCGTATCAAGTTTACTTCAAGTTTATTTTTTCTCCTGTGTTTTAGATATAAAATAATGTCTGACAGCATGGAGAAGATGGGATTATGGACATAAGAAGCCATGTCCAAGACAGTGAGCGGTGTGAAGAGTGGGAATCCTGTTTTGAACCCACTTTTAAATAACAAAAAAAGGATTATTTAGTATAACGTACATTCATTTACATCAAAATTATATAATTTTAGTAGAACTGCACTATGAAACTGAAAAAAAAGAAGGATTTGTAGAATCTGAAACAAGGGTGGCGATATCAGATACATATGTTACTGATATGGCCCCTGGGTGGACTTTTGGAATTTTGTTTTTTTTGACCAGTAAAACATTTTTATGGGGAATGACAAAATTTTTTATGAAAGTTCATTAGATTGAGAACAATTAAAACAAAAAATAGTTTTGATTTTTTCAAAAATGGCGGCTAGAAAAATTCTCAAACCTTAGCATGGCTTTATCAGGGACACCCATCTTATATTCAAACCGTTGATTAATAACATTAGGTTAATGTTGAGGGAGATAAAGCCCAAAACTCCTTATGGAAAACCTAACGGCATAGTAAGTCACTGGATATTGTTGACAACTCACAATTCACCTGTATGTTTGTAGTCGGTAAGATGATATTCAGTAAAAAATAAACCAGAAAACAAGATAATATTGACACATTGGGTTTTTATGATCTTTCCGATCCATTCAATATTATTGCAAATGCCCAACAGGATCTATTCAACTACGTTTCTCTTCAGTGAAAAGGTAGAGCATATTGCTTTTCAAAAAAATTAATTCAACATTAATTACTTAAGTAATGAGGAAGAAGTAATCTGAGAGCTGATACGATTAGTTTAGTTTCTTCATCATGTTTATGAAAGACTAGCAGCAAAGCCTGTCGGACGACAGGCATAAAAAAAATCTGTTTTATGAAATCATTTTATTATCAACTATCAACTATAAAGTAAATATCTCCTTATAAACTTAATTTTTTTGTAAAAACAGCATCAGATCCTTCTATCAGATGTCCTTGATCTATTCGGTCAAGATTGTTGATTTTGACATCGCAAGCACCACGTGCTCGAGAAATAGCAACAAATAACTGTCCATGACTAAAAACAGGCCTGGTAAATAAATACCAACCATATCTAAAGTTTGTCCTTGCAAATAAATTTCACTAAAAGTACGCATATAATAATTATTATTTTTGATCCACAACGCCAAAAGGCATTTAAAACTGACCTTTGTAATCAAAATACTGCGCAAACTTGTGAACGAAGGTTCTACAGAAAAAATAGTTTTGAGTTTCAAAATCAGCGCAAAAAACTGAGTAAGTATGGCTAATGTCATTAAAATGGGTGCAGTGGTAACAAAGTTATTTGGTTTTGAACATATGTTTTGTTAGAATTTCAGTTGTCTAGGTCAGTTTCCGAGGATAAAATTTCATGGAAACAACATGGAATGAGAAAATGAACTAATATTTCATTCAGATTGAGTATCCTTGACTCATTGGTACCATTGAGAACCTTGGATCTATCTCAATAGCTTAATTATATCGAGTTACATACATACAGATGAACTTAGCCAATTATTTAAGTTGATTGTTTCGAAACTTTTTCGCCGCTAAGGACTATTGCTGAAAATTGAAATCAGCTTTTTGAGTTTCTCAGTGAAAATAAATCACATTGATATTATCAAATTATAGCTTCATATTAGTACTTGAAGATTTACAAAGTAATGTTTACACGAATACGTCAATGTCCCTGTGATCAATATCAGCGGAGACCGAGAGAAGATAGCTCTCCATATTAGACGCAACCAGTCATTGCATTGTGCCACTCAACAATGAAGTCCGTATTTGTGAGCTATTTAGTCCTTCTTCATACTCGAGTACTATAGTTATCTGTGTCCAGACAAAATGAATTCGTCATTAAATATAATTGGATGCTAGTCCACACCTATCCATGACATCCGCTCATTTCACCACTGCAGACGAAGCCACCAATTAGTGAAGTGTTAATGGCAGACAGTGTAAGGGGCGATGAGATTCAGATCATGTTCTGAAAGTAGCCTCGCAATCGTGCGAGTAGATATAGGGGTTTCAAGTGATGCAACTACATGTCTCTGGATGTATGTGTTTCCTCACGACTCCACTGATCCCAAATGTAAGTGAGAATGATTAAAATTTAGACCGAATGCACAAATATCTTCAAAAGGTTTTTTAAAATTCAAAATGAAAGAAACACAACGTTTCAAGACTTGGTAGATGACTTGCATGTTATGTTTCTTTTATTTTTTATTTTTTTTTTAAAAACAAAACAAAAAAAAAAGCTTTTTAAAATATTTGTGCGTTTGGTCTAAATTTTAACCATTTGTACTTACATTTGGGATCGTGGAGTCGTGAGGGAAATTTTAAAAATTTTAACTATTTGTAATCATTTTAGGGCACGTTAAATAATTGTAAATAGATCAAATGTAAGTAAATAGGCATTTCCTTTACTTATCATATGTGTTTTCAGTCTTTATATTGAGTCTGAGTTTCAAGAGTAAATAGGTTGACAATAGAACTCGTTCAGAACTCTGAAAAGCTACTCTATGTCATTTCATTTTATTTTACTTTATGTTAATTGTGTGTTTAGATTTTAAAACTTAATCAATGAAAAGTTCTTGTATCCATTCTCAATTCTGTAGCGTCTTTAATTGGGACAACTATATCGTCAGCAAACAGAAGGTGGCTCAAACTGTTACCGTTCATATTGATGCCTCATTTTTACATGCCTAATGCTTTGAACACTAACTAAAGTACTGCTGTAAATGGTTTAGGAGAGATAGTATCTTCTTACTAGTTTTTTTAATATATCTTTGTGCAGAAGAATTATTGCCATCTCGTCCTTATGAATATTTTTTTAAGTTCTAATTACCTAGTGTCAATATTATGGTTTTTGCAAATCACAAATATCACCTTAGTAATCAACGATCACTTGAGTTTTCAATTGATTAAGGATAAAGGAATACTCTAAGACATATTTTTTGTTAACTATAAAACAGTCCAATTATGTAAGGCTCCCAGAAGAACTTCTCCATGTTCATTTCCTAAGAAGGAGCTCATAAAAACAATCTCATCTTTCAGCAAATTCAATTCACCTGTTTCCTGGTTATTTTTTTTCTCTATAACCAAAGCTAACAACTGCACTTTCGTCTTTCTGGTGCTTACAAGTTCTGACATTAAAATCTCCCGTAATAATTATTAAGTATTCTTTATCTTTCTCGTTAGCTTTTTCTATCTTTTCATAAAAGTCTTTAATTTCCTCTTCGTAATGACTAGTTGTTCAAACATAAACATGAATTATCTTGTCTTTGTTAGTTGTAAAACAATTAATGCCATTTTATCTGAATTATTATCAGAAGATATCATATTATTTTTTTAGACCGTTATTAATTATGATACTACTATTTCTTCCACTAATTGTTCCCCTACCTTAGAACAGATGTTCACTCCTTAGTTCTAACAATTCTTCTTTCTTGTAACTTAGGACATCTCATGTGATGTTGCTAAGCTCTTCCTCAACTCTTTTAATGTTACTTGGAAACGTTCGACCATTGCATGTAGCCAATGGCAGTCTAGTTGTACGACCCGGTGACTCTATTCAACCTCTGTCTTCAAATGCAGGTGATCGCTTACCATGGTCAGAAATCTTTCAATCTCCTAGAATTGAGGGTTTTGCTTTGTTGTTTGGAAACATAGTACTAAATTAGGAATTGGCCTTTGCTCATCAAGCTGGCGAATGCAAGTTTATGAGTCGCCCATTCCAATGTTCAAAATAATGTCTCTTCAGGGCCTGAGCATCACCAAAAGATAAGTATTGTTTTATAGGCCATTAGAGCCTATGATTTATTTTCCCTTTCCTGTAGTTGACCACTTGTATTGTGTTCTTTTAAAAATAGTTATTCAGGCCTTTCTGTATTGTTCTCGTTACGTGATAACGACTGGTTAACAGACCATAACGACAATTCGTATTTTGTAACGTCCTAACGATGTAGTTGAATCATTAGAAATAACGAGTTCTCGCTACCAGTTAGCAAGCTGCAGGGAGGTGCCTTTATGGTATAACGAGGAAATTAATGCAGCTTTCCTGATGCTATATAAGAGAAGAAGAGCATGAAATGAGTTAGGAATTGAATTGTGTTCCTCGAAAGTAACGAAACAAAATAAAAGAATTAAAGACATAAACGATAGGACATGAAAAAAAAATTAATACCCAATCGTAGACCGAATTTATCTCCGTAATGACGTTGAGAATAGTACAGGAAAACAAACAGTGAAATTATTTCGAATATTTTGGTTGGATTCATTATCATTATATGTTAAATGTATTAAAAATAATATATCTATATGAATGTATCGACGCCATAGTATAAGCCTACTTTAAGTGGCTACCTAGTGACGAAAGATATAAGGCCTACGCAGTTCAAAACTTGATTTCAAGGAGACCCATTTTGAAAAAATGTGTAAGGAAAGAAAATGAAATGTATAGTAACTAACAGCCTGGAAAAAAAAAGTGTCATTACATTTGTATGTGAAACCAAAATGTTACACCCTTTC
Source organism: Thereuonema tuberculata (assembly GCA_023159025.1). Classification (NCBI taxonomy): domain Eukaryota; kingdom Metazoa; phylum Arthropoda; class Chilopoda; order Scutigeromorpha; family Scutigeridae; genus Thereuonema; species Thereuonema tuberculata. The sequence continues at coordinate 179,542 of JAFIDM010036526.1, read as the reverse complement.
ATTACAATTTGTTGGGGTTGTAAACAAACTATTTGAGGGTAAGTCTGTATTGTTGCCTTTCGTAGCATAAGGCAGAGAAACATGCAAAGGGAATTGACGGATAACAGTGATCCCTTTTTAATGCCGAGTAGGAAATTTAGGGAATTTAAGATTTCCTAAAGAAGTTGCCCTGGAACTATTAGACAGAATCTTGCCTTACCCTCAACCCTCCATGCGCAACACTGCTGTATCTGCAGTTAGGGAAATAATTTGAATAAAAGAATATATTAGTGGTATCAATGCAGACTCCCAAATCAAATTCCGGGCCCAGGTACCAAATGCAATAACGGGCATTTCCCCCCTCCTCCCCCAATATGAACAAAATCATAAATTCTTCGCCAAAAATATCACGAAAATACCACACGATTTCATACTTCTACAGCAGAGGTGGGCAGACTTTTGTAAGGTAAGGGCTACCTCAAGTATTCTCCAAATGCCGCGGTCACATTAAGACTAAAAAAAAAACGGAATCTCCAAATTGACAACCAAACATAAAAAAAAAAACAAATGAATCGCCACATTGACAACCAAAAATTAAAAAAAAACAACCTAGAATCTCCAAATTGACAACTAAAATTAAAAAAAGAACACAACAGAATCTCCAAATAGACTATGAAAAAAAAACGAATCTCCAAATTGACAACCATAAATAAAATAAAAAATAGAATCTCCAAATTGACAACCGAAATAAAAAAAAAACAGCCGGGCCCCGGTGCTGAGGAACCAACTAACCCTCCCCCCCATCATTGTTGGGGCCCTATATCAATGTACGTTATAGCGTAATTCATATTGATTTTCTGTAAGACACGTACGAATGAGGCAAAAATTATGTTATTAATGTAATTAATATACATTTTAATAATTTTCTGCAGGTCATGACAGTCATGCATTTTTTCAGCCCTTGACATCTTTCTGGGATTCATTTTAACGAAAATTTCGTGGTTGTTCAGGAAATCGACATATATTTTGTACTGCTCTGCACTAGTGTTCACAGATCGTTTACATTCCTGGTTCATGATCGTTGAATAATCCTGGGGAATGATGCTGTGATCATTCATGGCGATATTTCCACGGTTGCGTGTTACGTAAATATCCAAAATTCCAATCGCAATACATGCAGTTATCAGTCCTGGTGTTAACAATACATGTAAACCGGAAATGGAACTTTAACGAGTCACGTAACATTATATCAATTTTTACCGATGTCACTATAACACTCGTTAAAAATCTTAACGATTCCCATTACGAGTAAGGATAGTGAGAATTTACTGAATAGACTTGATTGACTTTTATCACTAAGATATTTTCTCTGCTAATTCATAACGTGAATGAAGAATTATTAAATCAAAAACCTAACAAGTTATGAGTCCAGGAGGCTTCCACTGTGATTAAAAAGAGAAATAGAAACATTTTGTATTAGTAAGTATTGTAGAAGAATGCTTATTGTATACTTAGAAGAAAGAGAACTGTTCAACATTTTGCATCTTGGGCACAGTTCGAAAAGTTAGAATATTTTAAGCAAACTTCGAAATTACATGGAACTGCGACTTGTTATGTGTGTGAGAAGTTCACCCCAACAGCCCAAATAAAACCAAATCTTTTGCTTTTAATCACTTAGTTAAGAAGGCATATAAATTGTAATTTGATCCTCTTGATCCTCTTTGTGATCCTTTTTGGGATCAAGATAAAAATTTTGCACCTCATATTGCTTGCATAATCTGTACTACTACTTCAACCGAAAGGTTGAAAGGAAAACGTCGGGCCATTCCATTCGCTGTTCTATGGTATGATGTGAGCCTAAAGACTATTTTTCAGACTGTTACTGTCACGCTGAGAAATTGAGGGGTTTCTTAGGTGAACTATAAAAATAAAATAAAATGTACGTTTCCGCACGTTCTGCTACCAAAATAATAAATAAAGATAAAGTAAGAATAAAATAAACTTCTTTGTCTATCACCTCTTTCTTAGGATGTAATAATTAATCTAATTGTGATGTTTGTCTCGGCGTCGCTGGGCCCGGGGAACGCCCAGACATCCAATCAGTTGATATTAAGTCGGAATAGGATTCTCTTCCAAAATCTAACATATTTCCTAAGTTAAAGGTAACTTCAATACAATCAATCGTTAACTAAACCTAAACTTAATACTGAACAAATAGTTAACTAACACTCAATAATATTTAATTAACTAAATAAGATGTTAAGTGTAATAACTAAGTATTGAAAGGATCAATCAAAACTCTCAGCAACAGGAACTGAAATGATATTTTTATTTAATAAACACATTTATTAACACATATTCAAAATACTCATCAAACCCAGTAAGACAATCCTTCCCAAGGTGCACCTGCCCAAAAGAAATAAACCAACCCTTAATCCACACAACAAGTTACGTAATAATGAAATATCTTAATCATTCCAAAATACAAGTTAAGAAAAATATATTTAAAGTAAAACTACATACAATTAATATTATGCAAACACCATTTACATTTCTCATTAAACTTCCGTTAATTGTGAACTAACTATTAGAGTCTTTGTGATTGTCTTTTCTAGTCGTTAGATAATATTTAAAATAATCAAACACATTAACCGTTACAAAAGTTAGCTAATACCAAGTCGGTTAACCCCTTAACTAAAATTAAAATAGTTTTTATACTGAAACAAAACGTCTTACTGTTAAACTAATGGTCACAATTGTCACTCCATTGTCCTTTCTTAGCCTTTATATATTTAAATGCTCTGTCCTTTCACACACACAATCCTTGGGGCACTCATTCACATAAGTTTCCTTTTCGACTCGGGCGGTCTCTTTCACACATGCGACTTTCTTGACGCCATTCGACTCTCCCGTCGTTCTTTAAGTTTTCGCGGGTGGTGTAGCGTTTGATCGGGGTCCAATACGTCGTCTTCCCACTCAATGTAGCCTTGACGTTGTCTTGCCGAAACCTTCCTTCGGATCGGATAAGCGACGAAGTCTGCCAGGTTTCCTTTGTTGCCCTTCCGTGACTTGTCTTTGCCCTCCGTTGACTTAGTCGTTCCCGCGTTGACCTCCGTAACGAGCCCGTGCATCTTTTATACAATGCGGGTGGATTTACACGGAGAAATAGAGAAATTATCGTAGAGTACAGAACGGTGATTCGAAGAGTACTTCTGAAGGCGCCGGTATTTTGTTTGGTTAACATAATCGAAATTTCCCCCTCAGGTTGCGTGTTGTAAACTTTCACTCTGGATTACTCGATTGGGATGCAATTTCTTATACTTTTCTAACAGTTCTGCAATCGACCATAATAGTTCAATCAACACAAAATAATAATGTCTGTGGTTTTAGATGGCTGTTCAATCTGAACAGAAACGATCAAACTATCTAAACTATTACATAATAATGGCTACTTGACGAATTTAACTCCGACGTCAGCTTTAAGACAACCATTAACCTCAACTGCAGCCGCAACACTCCCTGACTTAATCCTAGGAGAACACACTTCCAATTCCTCTTTTCGCGCCAAAATGGATAATTCACCAATAATATTTCCTCTAATCAATCACGTGGTTAAAGTCTCTCGTCGTTTTTACACGGCTCCACAGCCGAGAAACCGAAACCGATACTTTTTACCCATATGGTCACTTGAACAGATCAAAGTTCAATAGCATTTACCGTGAGTTCTCCCTTCTCTCCACTTTCCCACACAACGTTTTACAATGGAAATCATTACAATTTTGATTTAAGAAAGAATAAATATAAATCTACACACAATTAAATATTAACAATACTTATTTAAATTATTTATATATTAAAATGTAAAATGACAAATATTTATTAAAATCATTACTTAATAAACCACATTTATTTATATAAATTTAAATTAAAATTTATCCCCAAATCATTACTAAAAGTGCTTAAATTTGCAACGTTACATTACTTCTGCCTCAAAATTATTGCAGGGCATTCAAGCAAAACTAGACATAAAATAATGTATCCAATTGTATCTTCAATGCAGTTCCCTGTGACCCATAATAAAGTGTTGCCCGTTCCTGTCTGTAACTAGCAAGCCACGGAAACAGACCCAACGTCAAGTGAATCAGAAGGTGATTTAAGTAGAAGAGTACTGTCCTCAATCTCATGGCACTTTGCCTCAGCTCCTTAATCAAAAGGAATTGAACGATTTGGTTAATGATCTAAAACATTCGAAAGAGCAAGCTGAATCGAGCATATCTGGGATCATTTGGGACGACGAGTTGGGCATCCCACGAGTTTGAACGAACTAGAGGCAAGCTTACAGCAAATATAGAACGAAATGTCTCAAGACATCATATAGAACTTGTAGGACTCAATGCCCGATCGTATCGCATCGTGCATTCGCGCTAGAGGGGGTCCAACGGGGTATTAACTCCTCCGTTCTTTTGCCTTTTTCTCTGAAATAAATTATCCTTTTTCTTTGATTTTCTTATCATTTACTTATATCAACGTAGGCATTACGTATGTAAATTTTCGTTTCATTTTGACGACTCCTTCTTGGTGCGCTAATTTTTTTGTCCATAAGTGTATTTGGATGTGGCGTTAATTTAGCAATCTTGAAGCAAAGTCCTGGATATTATATCCCACCCAAAACACTTCGTGTAAAATAAGTTGCCAAGACTCACATGCTCATAATGCTTTCACTGTTAAAACGATATGAGATCTCATGTAGATCCAAGCCCCTAACTCTACAAGGCCTAACTCTAAAAACCCTATATCTTGGTCAAAAAGTATGGCTTGGCCGTTTCGTGGCTGTCGCACAGACAATCCCATGGAATTATGTAAAGGATATGGAGTATGCCAAGGCACACTTTTTGACCAAGATAGTAGGGTTTTTAGAGTTAGGCATGTATAGTGAGGGGCTTGGCACTATATGAGATCTGATAACTTGTTAACAGTGAAAGCGTTATGAGCATCTTGGCAACGTATTTGACATGAAATGTTTTGGGTGAGATGAAATAGTTCCATGAAACGGCCAAGCCATACTTTTTGACCAAGATATAGGGTTTTTAGAGTTAGACCTTGTAGAGTTAGGGTCTTGGCT
>JAFIDM010036526.1:153481-174041 GCA_023159025.1 Thereuonema tuberculata | reverse complement strand
AAAAGCTAGATAAATGAAACTTAGCGTATTTGATTAGTATGGTAACTGCATCTTATCCTGAAAATTTGAGCTCTCTAGTATTATCCAGGCCGAAACTATGAGGGTTCGATAATACATAACCAGACCTCCCCCCCTTTATGAGGGGTTGGAGGGTGAAAGTTACGGATTTCTTAATTTTTTTATTGTTTGTTTGGTAATCCTAGCCTGCATACCAAATTTCAGCTTCCTAGGACTTCAGGAAGTACCCTAGAGGATTTGATGATCATGAGTGAGTGAGTGACGAAATCGACGTATTTTAGGGATTAATAAAATCCAAAGTATAAAAGCTAAATAAATGAAACTTAGTGTATTTCATTAGTCTGCTAACTGCATCTTATCCTGAAAATTTGAGCTCTCTAGTATTATCCAGGCCGAAGCTATAAGGGTTCGAAAATACGACGAAACATTTCCAGAGAAGGTACGTAGTGCCCTTCCTGCCTTCGGCTTGTCTTGGCGGGGGCACTGCCGTGCCCCCAGATCAGTTGTCAGTCGATGGTAAAAGAAATTCCCTAGGTAGACGAAGTGGTTCTCCATGTAACAACTCCGCTGCTGATGATCTAATATCCTCCTTCCAGGCGGAACGAATTCCTAACAGGACCAATGGCAGAACCTCAGTTCATCGCACATTGGAGTGACCTATGATAGCTGCTTTCTGTTGTCTGTGGAGTCTTTCCACTAGATCTTTATATTCTGGATGATAAGTAGTTCTGCGACGGTGTTCTACCCCAATTAAAGCAGTAATATTATGGAATGGATGAGACTTAAATTTTTATCCCGGTCAGTGTTATCTTTGAGGGACGACCTGAACATGCTATCCAGCTAGTTACAAAAGCATTCACTAACTTTATTCTGCAATATCTGTTAATTGATAAACCTCAGGCCATCGAGTGAATCGGAGAACAGTATTTAAAATTAGAATAGCACAGCAATGGTCCGATGATATCCATGTGAACATGTAAAAACCTAAATGAAGAAGATTGAAAATGTTTAACAGGACTGTTTGTGTGTTTGTGTGGATATATTTTGCTGAATGGGAAATAGTTGGATGTGGCGTTTTAAACATTCAATGTTTAAAGTTTGAACATTTAATAACAATTTAAACATTTTCTTGGCAATTGCTTGCAATTGCTTTAAATTCCAGGCCATACAAATCTTTGTGATACTAACTTAGGTGTTGGTTCAATTCCAGGATGACTGAAGTTGTAGAAGAGTTTATACCCCTGTTTCCCAACGTGGGGCGCACGCCCCACAGGGGTCAATTTGATTGTTAAGGAGGGCAATTGGAAAATGGATAATTATCTTTTTTTTTTGGTTGTAAAGGTTAAAAAGTCGTTTGTTTTTTGTTTTGTTTTTTGTTGTAAAAGTTAAAAAGTCTTTTTTTTTTGGTGGAGCATAGCATACTTTAGATACTTTAGGTGGGGCGTAGCACAAAAAAGGTTGGGAAACACAGGTTTAAACACTTATTTTTGGAGTTACGTAAGGACGTGGCAGCTGCATTGGATGATCACGAATAATGTGTGTTGTATCGTTTTGGATTGTTATCTTACGGAGATCGAATGACGAACCTGCTTGAAGTAAATTCTACAGCACAGTGTCTTTTCTGGCTACATGTTGTGTATCACTGATAAATTGTAAAATATAGTACGACTAATGGAATTGACGAGTACATTTGCTTTGGCACGTTCTGAAAGCAAAACTCAGTTGCTAATGATCCGTGTAAATGGTGAACGCTTCTACAATCTTTTAAAACCTTAATAGCTTAATATATGAAATGCTTAGTAGCTTAATATATTACCAAGAGCTAACGGTAATAAGGACTATATTTCCTTTATCAGATAGGCCTTAATATTTATAATTGGATACCGGTCTGGAATGATATATGAATAAAGACCTCTATAGTCGCCACACTATAATCTTTGTTAGGTGTCAAATGAGGATGACCGTGGATTCTCTGACCTGCAAGCTATACCATTTTTTGACCTATACTCTCACTATTTTTGTGTTATTTTGAGTATGTCTGGAGCTAAATGTCGAGGACGACTGGAAACAGATGGACCTGGTGTGGTGAAAATATGATGAATTGTATAATGTTGTGATTTATGAGTTCCAGCTGGTCGAGTTATTTCTGGATATTCTCGAAGTATCTGACGATATTTTGTTTTACCTTTAACATCCTTAATCGATGTGATCGAATCGAAAGCTTTATTCTTTGGAGCTGTAATAGACAGAGATGTAAGTTGATCAATAAGACGTTGCTGACATCAATCGATGAGTAAGTTGTGCTAACTTAAAAAAATCAACACCAATTATTAGTTCGTAGCGTCTGCTACTACAAAACACCAAGCATACATTCATCGTAAATCCAAATTGAGGTAAAGTTGTATCCATCCATAAGTAGAATTCTATAAATAGAATAGAATTCATAAGATATCATTAGCTGCGAATAGTTCGTATTTTGTTTTGATACGATTGTCTTTGATGCTGACCTACACGCACAAATCGGATACAGTATCAATCAGGAATTGCATTTTAAGAGTTGAATCCGTGATAACGAAGCGGCCCTAAGTACTTTGGCAGTCGTTGGTCGCTATTTCCGGCTGGCGGTGAAGTGTTCCTTCGTCGACTTGTAGGACTGCAAGGTTTGGTGCAATCAGGAGCTTTGGCTCCAATCTTCTGTGATACCAGCAGTGTGTTATATTATCAGTTCTGAATGAAGAACGAGCTCGATAGCAATGAAATTTGATGAGTTTTACGAGGGCGTGAATGAGAATAAAAACGAACCTGTGTTGAAAGCGCGGTGACTTGCCGTGTTAGTTCAGTTACTTGCTTAGTAATATCCTGTAATGCTCTGGATGATGAAGTGCTGGCTACTTGAACTGATAGTGGTGTTATTTCATAGACATTGTCTGGAAGTTCCGCAAGTGATACTAGGAATGAATCTAACTGCAAGATTACAACCATCTGTAAGTGCTGGACCATAAAGTATGGAGAAACTCCTTGGGAACAATTCGACCTGCCAAATGTTTGAGGTGTCTCAGAAAACTGCGATGACTTTCTATCTCCAGATTCTTCATGCATTAGTAACTGCTTAACTTTCTTTTCTTGTGATGAAGACAATCTTTTCAGAAGTTCTGATTTAATTTTTCATACTTGCCAGTCTCAGATGGAAGCTGATATCATCCTCAACCTGTCGCATATTGATGGCCCAATAATTGCAGTAAGACATAATAAAATTTTGTATTCAGCAGTAATATTGGGATGTAAAACTTGTTCTTCTATCTGTGGAAACTAAAGTCCTGGCTTCTCCGGCCAAAATTGGGGTATAGTCTACTTACAATAACAAGAAATAAATTAGCAGCTCCTTCGCTGTTGGGACCACGCCATCTTGCTTTATATTCTGCTGCTCAGTTGTATAAATCATTTCTGTTATTATTCTTTATCTTGGTCCAATTACGTGAGTATATTTAAATTACTATGCAGTTACAAAAATTAAATTCAGATACCTGAATCACTTCTAAAATTAAAGACTTAAAAGAAACTGGAATAAATATTAGAATAAATTAGACAATTTATTATTCAGGATATTTTCCTTCTTTTCGAACCTTTAATTTGCTTATTAAAAGCCGTTTACACCTACTATTTGTGGGTTAAGGTTTTTGGTAGTGCTTTACAACACACAAATTTACTTTCTTGTTTCTTCAGTTGTCGTGGACCACTGCCAGGAGTGACGGTGGCCTTCACTTATGTTCTTGCCGTTCTTGGTCCTTTATCGAGGATAAGCCGATTGGACTGATGATTCCCAGGAAGGACGAAACGGCCGTCCTCAATTCCCAGCGATAATTGATTCAGAATGGCAATTTGTTTATTCTGGACCTGTCTTTTGTTTTTATTTTTATTGCTTTGTAAATTAGACATCTTAGACATCATGTCGATCTACATTTCTAAGAAAAGTTAAATCTATCACTGTATTTCCCAACGTAGTGGGACAAATAGGTCTTAGCTCTAACTCGTACTCAGCTTGAAAGTTCGCAAATAATTATTTTCGTGAATGTCCTTCTTGAAATCACCACACAACACAATAGGAATGAACAAGTCAGGCTCCCTCTCAGCAATAACTATCTGAATCGATCGTCCGTAGCGTCCGAGTTCTCTGTGAATCAGATATTCAATCTCGTAACCCGGAGAGTTGGGTTGTATTTACACACCGGTTACAATGAATTTAGAATCATTCGCTCGTACTTCAATGACTGCTATGTCTCCCGCTATGTGTGATCGGGCGAAATAACTTTCACTGGCCGGTAAGTACTCGCGCTCTTCTGGAGTCAGAGACACCATGTGCTTACGATTTACATAGCACGCACTTGTACTGTAGTCCCCCCGGGCGTTGTTCTGGTCAGTTGTTTCTTGTTTTCTTAATATCTCCGTTGTTTCTCAGTATTAGTTAAGGGCGGATTACGATCTTCAATCGATTTTCGAGGTTTATCTTTGCACTTTACGCGCAGCATAATGTCAAATGTTAAATTCAACCAACTGCTGTTCCAAAACTTGTAGACGGAAATTGTTGATCTATACACCAGTAAATAGTATGTTTTCTCCCCTTTTTAATGGTCTTCCATAGCACTTCCAGTTTTTGAGATATTCATAATTTAACACAAGTAAGAAATTTCAGTAAAGAAATAATTTTGAAATTACTCGGTAATTTAAAATTACCGAGTAATTTAAAGAAATTTTGCTAATAAATAGCTGAACTTATTTGTCACGCCACCAATGATCTAATCGCCTTGAGTTGAAATTTCCGCTATTATTACAATCGGGGAACCTTAGCCGTTCAATTGACACATGCACACGTACGAGAGCATGATGAAAACTGAGAGATACGTGTTTTCACCGAAATTTTGATAACGTTCAACTTACACTGCATACCTCGCCACTATTTTTCGTTCATGGTTAAAACATCGAATTTGGTTCCATGTAAATATCGAATAAAGATAGGATCGGAAATGTATCATTAACAACTTCATAGCCACTATTACATTAGATGTATATTGCATTAATGTCCGCATAATAGTGCATATAACCATGCCTATAATAATGATAACTTGTATTTGCATTGCGCATAACATTTCAAAAATTACAATAAAAATAGTTAACAATTTTTATTGCACATGTGAATGAATATAACAATGAAAAAGCAGGTAACAAACTAATAAACTTCTGAGCATTACGAAAATTCGTAATACCATTCCGAGAAAATAAAATTTTATCAGTGAATAAAATTAAGATGCAAGCTTGATAGTATCCTTAAGGTGAGTAAGAAACCAATGACAGAACTGCAGTCTTGAAGAAAAATCTACGGTTACTAACCCTTACAGGCTGAAGATGATAGGATAAAGTAATTACTCATGAAATACTTTCCAAAGAGTTGTATGCGAAATGTCTTCTACTCTCGGTATTGTCCAACTACTTATTCCTGGATCAGCGGCTACTACTTTAAGAATTCGATTATTTCTAAATGGTGTTGCAACACATTTTGGCCTCCCTTTGCCCGCTTTGCCGATCTAAAGCAACAAATATATAATGAGGTCCGCCTATCTGAGTTTTATATATATATGTAGAACAGGCCAAACTCAACGCCCTGTCTTCGAATTTCGCAAAGCAAAGATTTCAATCAGTCAATTGTAATTTAGAAATTAAAAAAAAGTAAAATTAACTTATATTACTAAACATATAAAGCCGGATAGTAATCTGAAATTTGAAAAAAAAGCCAATTCAAAATTCAAATTACTGTTTCTATGAACACAAGGCCGAATTTGTCTTCACTTCATCAGGTTATTTATTTCTAGTTTTCTATATTTAAATATATTTAAATACAAAACAAAAAAAAACATACAAACAAATAAACAAAAAGATGATAGTCATCAGATCAAACTCAAAATTTCCTAAAATGAAAGATTGAATCCTGGATTGTCATAAGATAACTTAAATGATTATAAACCAACAAATCCTATCTAGAAGAATTAAAATGATTAAATAAATTATGAAAAATACAACATATTTTTCACTTTATATGTTTTATAAATTTGAAATTTAAATTTATTCTGAAATTGCAAAATATATTTATTTCTAACTTTAATTGGGAAATTATTATCTATAAATTCTTTAATAAGATAATTTAAATTATGCAAAAAAAAAAACTTCAAATTTAGAATTCATATCTTTTGAGATATCTTTTGAGTTCTTGTATAAAAATATTTTTAGATAACAAACACTTAATTACTACTTCACTTAGGCTTCACATCGGCAAACCGGTGTGAAGCCTAAGTGAAGTAGTAATTAAGTGTTTATTATGTATTTAACGGCAATTTAAGAAGAATTATTTTTATATAAATTTAAACTAACATTACTAGCAAATTTATGAAATCTATTAATTTGAAATGGAAATAAAAATGTTATATGAAGTAATTTAATACATGGAATTTGTTGATTAAAATATATTCGTAATTCTAAAAAGTCAACAAATTTAGTATTAATATTAGTTTTTGGAAGCTAATAATATTTTTATAAATTTTGTCTTCTATATAATCAATCCTAAAATTAGTATTAAAAATAATTAAGTCATCTATATATTTAAAAATTTTAAATGTCCTGTAAGAGAGGAAATTAAGTCATCTACACCACTATGAAAATTAACCTCTGTAATTTACATATTAGTTGGTAAAATTTGAAATTTAAAATATATTGGTCAATCTAAATTGGAATTATATTTTTAAATTAATAATCATAGATCTTTTATTAAAAATAATTATAATAACCCTTTTGAAATTAAACATTTTAAAATACATGATTTTCAGATTCTATTGTTATAAAAATTTTAGATATTATAGTAGATGAGAATTGAAGATTAATTACGGAAATTTATTATATGCTTAAATATTATACAATTTATCCTTATGGACTGACTGAAAATATTTTCAAATTACTGTTTTAAATAATGTAGATTATATATATATCTATAATTGATTTAATTTTAGAAAAGATAATTTGAATTTAAAACATACAAAAGCTTATTCTAAACTCCATCAATTTAATTTTAAAAATAAAATTGATTTTACTAAATTTGTTAACATTTTGGAAAATAATTTTTAATAATTTTAATATTGATCGCATTTCTTTAGCCTAAAAAGTTTTTATTTCTTTTAAACAAATCTAAATTAAAATATTTTTTAAAAATTAAAAATTCTCATCTTACGCATTTAATTTTAGACATCATTAAGTTTAGATTAAAATTAACACAAATAAATTTTAATAAAGATAATAAAGAAAAACAAAGAAATATTTTTATTTCTATTTACTTCTAAATTTTTCAATAAAATTAATATTGGTAGAGTACTTAATTTTTATATTAGATCTAAGTTTCCATCAGCTGTTTATTTAATGCTTATTTGTAAATATGAATTCCCAATTCGTAATTTTATTTATAATTATAAAACTACTTCAAGTTTAACATAAATTCTAATTGTCAATGTAAATTATATGATGATAAATACAAATTGAATTTTCATATTGTCACAGGTGACATAAATTTTATTAATGATATAGCTATAATTTTTTTTTTAAATTTAGGGATTAATTATAGATTAAACTCAAATAAAACATTTAAACAATTAATTGATATATTTATTAAAGATATAAATAATTTTATAATAGAAACCAGTTTTAAATATAACTTATGTTATGAAAATTTCATTGAATGGAAACTTAATTTATTATCTAAAATTAATAGTATAAAACATACATCTTATGATAAAGTTGATTATTTTAAAATAAATCTTAAATTTAATTTATTTAAAATTAAAAAACTATTTTTATCTATCATAAAAAATATATTTTTACTACCATTGATAAAGCTTGTTGTAATTTGGCTATTATTTGAAAACAATTTTATTTTGATAAAATTAAAGAATTACTACATGATCAATCCATTTTTTTAAAATGTAATAAATCTAAAGATTTTATTTTAAATAATTTAGATCTGGCGGCACGGCAGTGCCCCCGCCAAGACGAGCCGAAGGCAGGAAGGGCACTACACACCTTTTCTGGAAGTGTTTAGTCGTATTTACGAACCCTCATAGCTTCGGCCTAGATAATACTAGAGAGCTCAAATTTTCAGGATATGATGCAGTTACCAGACTAATGAAATTCGCTAAGTTTCATTTATTTAGCTTTTATACTTTGGATTTTATTAATACCTAAAATACGTCGATTCCGTCACTGACTCACTGACTCAGTGACTCATGATCATCAAAACCTCTAGGGTACTTCCTGAAGTCCTAGAAAGCTGAAATTTGGTATGCAGGTTAGGATTAGCACACAAACAACAAACAAATTAAGAAATCCGTAACTTTCACATTCCAACCCCTCATAAAGGGGGGGTCTCGTTATGTATTATCGAACCCTCATAGCTTCGGCCTGGATAATACTAGAGAGCTCAAATTTTCAGGATAGGATGCAGTTACCATACTAATGAAATACGCCAAGTTTCATTTATCTAGCTTTTATATTTTATATTTTATTAAGATCTGAAATACGTCGTACCCTCAATGCTTCGGCCTAAATAATACTGTGTAATAATGTGATTTCTTACAAAAGTGCAAACAGCTTGTATATACAAGTTGACCAATAGAAAAACAGAAAAGTAGAGTATTGAAAAAAAATCCATTTACTAAATAATCTTAAAACGAAATTTAGTTGTAATAGATAATCCCATCCAAAACATTTCATGTAAAATAAGTTGCCAAGACTCACATGCTCATAACGCTATCGCTGTTAAAAAGTTATCAGATCTCATCTTCCAAAAAGAAATGCAATCCCACCCAAAACATTCCATGTAAAATAAGGGGTTGCCAAGACTCGCATGCTCATAACGCTTTCACTGTTCAAAAGTTATCAGATCTCATTCTACAAAAAGAAATGAAATCCCACCGAAAACACTTCATGTAAAATAAGTTGCCAAGACTCACATGCTCATAATGCTTTCACTGTTAAAAAGATATGAGATCTGATGTAGAGCCAAGCCCCTAACTCTACGAGGCCTAACTCTACAAGCCCTAACTCTAAAAACCCTATATCTTGGTCAAAAAGTATGGCTTGGTCGTTTCATGGAACTATTTCATCTCACCCAAAACATTCCATGTAAAATACGTTGCCAAGATGCTCATAACGCTTTCACTGTTAGAAAGTTATCAGATCTCATGTAGAGCCAAGCTCCTCACTATACATGCCTAACTCTAAAAACCCTACTATCTTGGTCAAAAAGTGTGCCTTGGCATACTCCATATCCTTTGCATAACTCCATGGAATTGTCTGTGTGACAGCCACGAAACGGCCAAGGCATACTTTTTGACCAAGATATAGGGTTTTTAGAGTTAGGGCTTGTTGAGTTAGGCCTCGTTGAGTTAGGGGCTTGGCTCTACATGAGATCTCATATCTTTTTAAGTGAAAGCATTATGAGCATGTGAGTCTTGGCAACTTATTTTACACGAAGTGTTTTGGGTGGGATAAATGTTTTTAAAAATTTAAAAATCAATTTAAAACATTTAAATATAAAAGAATTAAAATTATAGAAATTTAAATTATTGATTCTGAAACCGAAAAATGTATAAAATACCTAAATTTAGAATGATTTCCAGTACAACTAATTCTATTTTAAAACAATCAAATATTATTTTACAAATTTTTCTTAATAAATTCCATGAAATTATTAAAAATAAAATTAATCCTGATTTTTATTGGCTTTTAAATAATCATAATGATGTTATTAAATATGTAAATAATACAAAAAATTTTAATATAATTACAGCAGATTTTCTAAACTTATTTACAAATATACCTTTAGATTCTTTAATTCAACAAATTGAATTCTTAGTTTCTGAATTTAAGATAAACAATTTATTTGGTATTTCTATTGATAAATTTATATAATTTTCTTAAATTTAGTTTATATAAAAATTATATTGAATTTGATGATGAAATATATTCCCAAATCAAAGGTAATGGAATGGGGGTAAATTATAGTAGCAATCTTGCTTATTTATTTTTATTAGCTTATGAATATCAATTTAGTATTAATACCCCTTTCCAATTTAAATTTTTTAGATATGTAGATGACTTAATTATTTTTAATACTAATTTTAGGATTGATTATATAGAGGACAAAATTTATAAAAATATTATTAGTTTGCAAAAAACTAATAATAATACTAAATTTGTTGATTTTTTACATTTATGAATATATTTCAAGCAACAAATTCCATATATTCAATTATTTAATAAAACATTTTTATTTCCATTTCAAATTAATAGATTTCATAAATTTGCTAATAATGTTAGTTTAAATTTATTTAAAAATATTTTTATACAAGAACTCAAAAGATATCTTGATATTAATTCTAAATTTTAAGATTTTTTGCATAATTTAATTATCCAATTAAAGTTATAAATAAATATATTTTGCAATTTCAGAATAAATTTAAAGTTCAAATTTTAAAAAAATATAAAGTGAAAAATATTTGTATGTTTTGTTTTTTTTTTGTTTTTTTTTTTAAATATATTTAAATATAAAAACCTAGAAATAAATAAAAAATAAAGCAGAAATTAAAAAAAGATATACAAAATAAAAGAAATAAAAAGATGTAAATCAAAAAAGAATTAAAAAAGGAATATGTATGATAAAAAAGAGCAAAGTCTTTAAATATTGCATTTTTGTTTTTCCAAAGTTTCTAAATTTTAATTGTGATTTTTGACACTTGTGCCGCTGATGAAGTGAAGACAAATTTGGCCTTGTCTTCATAGAAACAGTAATTTGAATTTTGTATTGGATTTTTTCAAATTTCAGATTAATGTCCGGCTAAATATATATTTATATATATATATGTGTGTGTGTGTGTGTGTGTGTGTGTTTGTGTGTTGGTGCTTTATATATGTGTATGCGTATATTTGTGTGTTTATATACTGCTGTTTGTAAAAAATGCAAAACCATGAAGGAATCATCAGAATTAAATGAAATTTGCAGCAAATGTCAATTATAGGATGTTATACAAAAAAGTAAAGTTTCAGAGCCACCGCGCATGCATGGCTGCGCAGCGCCCTCTGAACTCCTGTTGAAAGCTTATAAATAGAGGGCTGTAGCGGAACGTTTACAATAGTTAATGATTATTTGTTAGTGGCGAACGTTTAGTGTGACCCAAGTATGCCTCCACGACGGAAGAAGGAGAAATTCCAACAACTTATGGAGGGTTAACGGGAGAGGGTTATCGGCCTTCGAGAAGGAGGATTTTCCTATCGCGCAATAGCAGCTCGTGTGCAGGGGCACAGTTCGACAGTGATGTGAGTTTCGAAGCAATGGACCGACGAGCACCGAACAACTCTAAAATCTGGCAGTGGACGACGGAAGGTGACGTCAGCGCGCGACGATCGACACCTGCTCCGCATGGCGCTGAATGACCGTACATCTTCCTCCAGACAGTTGGCAGCACGTTGGTCTACTGCTACAGGTGTACTAATGTTGGCTTCGTCAATTCGTCGACGTTTGCTAAACCGTGGACTGCGTGCAAGGGTGCCTGTATACAGGATCGCCCTCACGGCAAACCATCGACGGCTGCGTCTCCAATTGGCTCATGAGCACAGAGTCTGGCAAGCTGATTGGCATCAAGTTGTTTTTTCAGATGAATCACGCTTCAATTTGTGGGACCATGATGGCCGCATTCGTGCTAGCCGATCTATGCTGCTATGCCGGTCGATGCTGCCTTCCAGAGTGCGTTATCGAACGACATAGTGGCTGAACACCAGGAGTTATGGTCTGGGGTGCGATTTCGTATCATGGACTATCCAATTTGCTACGAATTGAGGGTAATCTCAATAGCAACTGGTACGTCCGTGAAGTGCTACAGTCCGAATTCGTTCCCTTCCTTCAAGGCATCCCAGGAGGTATCTTTCAGCAGGATAATGCACGCCCACATACTGCAAAGACTGTTCGAGACTTCTGCTCAGCCCAACACATGCAACTTCTTCCTTGGCCTGCTTATTCGCCGGATATATCGCCTATTGAGCACGGTGGGATGTGGTTGATCGGCGTCTCCCCCGTTAACCCTCCGTAAGTTGTTGGAATTTCTCCTTCTTCCGTCGTGGAGGCATATTTAGGTCTCACTAAACGTTCGCCACTACCAAAAAATCATTAACTATTGTAAACGTTCAGCTACAGCCCTCTATTTATACGCTTTCCGCATCAGTTCAGAGGGCGCTGCGCACGCCACGCATGCGCGGTGGCTCTGAAACTTTACTATTTTGCGTAACATACTATAATTGACATTTGCTGCAAATTTCATTTAATTCTGATGATTCCTTCATGGTATTGCATTTTTTACAAACAGCAGTGTATTTATATTGTTTGCTTGTGTTTGTATGTAAATGCATCGTACTCTTGATATTGGGAATATTATTGAAGTACATCAATCAATTGAAATAATTCTAATTTAGAATTTTAATTATCTGTCATTCGTGTAAATATATCTGTTTTAATTGCATGTGAGATTCCCGTGATTTAAAATAAAATATTACCATACAATGATATCAATTTAGAACTTATTTTATTTTATTAATTCTGTAATTATCAATAAGCATTTCTCTAGAAGTGTTCCCACTTTTGTTTTGAAATCACTTAAAAAAACATATATATCCGTTTAGAAATAATATGTTTAGGTTCTCCAGGAAATAATAATGGCAGTACTGTAAATCAGGAAAACGATATGACAGTGACTATGTTATATATAAATATAAATATATATAAATGTTTGTAATACAAAATTATTTAAGCATGCAAAAAGTAAATTAAAGTAAGTCGAAAAGTAGTTAAACATCTAAGTTATTAATTATTCTTCGTGAACAATCGAAATCTAAAATTTGCAAAGAAACTGAGCTCTACTATCTATTTAGTGTCCCAAAAAAAATAAAGAAACATAATTTCGAGCAGTTAAAGGAAATTGGCTACCGCTCTGCTACCAAATTGTCACAGGTTAAAGTTAAGTTATAAGTATAAAATAATATTAACTATATTTTGAAACACAAAATATATATTAAAACAATTATAAATATAGAAGCATACAAAATTAAGCTAAGGCTTAATACAATCAACGCACGTAAACTTACAACTATATTACAAATATATTACATATTTATAAAATCTAGTAAAAATGTATTGGACCCGAGAATGATGTTAATGGTAATAAATCTGAATTAAATAAAAAAATACTCCTCTTAACTAATAGGAGAATAAAAAAATACAAAAGGAATAAAACGTTTATATCACTCCTTATTAATTAACAAACTATACACACAAGTAACACAGATTGAATAAAATAAAAAAAAATGAGCAGTTCCAGAAAGAAAAGACAATTCAATAGATACAATATGCTATTCTAAGGAAATGTCTACATGCCAGGATCCGTAGATTCTCCGAGTGGCATTCGTAAAATAAATAGACAGTACTTAGTTATATTCGTTGCACGAAGATTGATGTTGGGACTATATGTTTCCTATTTATTTTCGACCAAAGATTATTCGAAGCACTAATTTTAGATTTTCACTCTTGTTGAATGACTAGCCGGGTACCGTCGCTTCGCTCCGAAGCGTGCATAGCATAAAAAAGAAAAAAATCTTTATTGATTTAGCAAATTAATATCGAGATCGGAAAATATACGAGTTCCCTGCCAGGTTGTGGCCTTCTCCGGATAACTCAGATGTATTGCGGATTGGCGCCACACCTATATATGGATAACGCAACTTTAAAGCGTATATATAAATCCTCTTTATTCCCTATCCCGTGGGAATTTCAAAAAATCCGGCCTTGTTCCTTGTCCTCATCATAAAGGGAACCTCTTGCAATATTTCAGGTTTCTAGATCCAAGGTTTGGGCTGGGTGTTGATGAGCCAGTCAATGAGTGAGTCAGGACTTTTCTTTTTATACAGGTAGATGTTAATCTAATACACACACACTTGCTTCCGAAAATCCTGACATTATTTATTGAATAAGATTTTCAATGGAAATAGGCCTAAATGCTACATTGGATACGAGAATGAATTGGTTTGACGTAGCTTTCCAGCTCCTGCCTTCTCTTGGGACAGCAAAGTTTTTGCTTTTCTACATATACTTGAAAAGCACATCAGTTTTCAACTCCTCATTCCAACCGCCAAAAGTCTGTACTTAACAATGACTATAGTTTTGTATCATTTGTTCCGCAATCAGTTCGGAACAATAAAAAATGATGCCATATTTCCTCGGTAGTCAGCAATCATCGCTATTTACCAAAACAAAGTTTTCTTATACTTTTGTCTGATGTCAACAAATTAGAAAAACAGCACTCACAAAGCTCAGAATTTGATCTGAGATAAGGATTGATTGACGGTTTTAATGACCGTGTGAATTACAAACATTTCATTGAGAGAAAGTAAATAACAAAGTTCACATGTGCATGTAAGGGTAGTAAAAAAACAATAAAATTGAAGTTCCAGAGAATTAAAGAATATATGAAAATTAAATTATAAAAATATTTGGATTCATGATAAAACAAATATAAATTTATCTCTATCTATGATATCAGAAAAAAAAGGAGTGAAAAAACATAAAAAGAATATAAAAATAAATATGTCACCGAAAAAAATCAATATAATCAAAATAAATCCATGGCTCCCCACTCCAATCGCGAAAGTCGGCCTAACTCAAAAACTGTCCTGTAAAATATTGAAAGTATAACTTTGACCAAATGACCAACTCCAAAACATCAAATACAACTCCAAACAACAGACAACTCCTAAAGAAATGTTTACTTGTGGCTAGGAAGGGGAAAATTGATCTGGCTTCGAAAAATTGATGGAAATAGAATGCCCAAACACACTAAATACTTATGGGACTTATATACGAGCAATAAAATCGAAATATCATCCGGGAAAGCAGTAAAGACATTTTATGGTGTGTCATTTTGGCCAGCCTTGAGCAAACAAATCCACACAAACATAGCGAAAGAATGGGAAACTGAAATACATCGTCCTAGATTCTAACATAAGCTTATATTATATGATGAAAATTAAGAACCGAAATCAACAACGAACTCTCAGAAATACAATACATCAAAACTAAGATAAACGATTGACCACTAGTATTTCATACACAGAAAAGCACAGGATAGAAGAGGATTGCGTGTATCCGTTCTAAATCCTCAATGGCTGATCTGGGAATCATTTCAACTAAACAACAACAATAACCTTCAATAACAAAAAAGCTCAAGAGTAAACAAGACTTCAAACATCCGCTCAAAACATTCGTCCGACGAAAAGAGTAGCAACGACCCTAAATACGCGGTTCGCTACAACTTCACCAAATCAGACCGAAAATCTCACAACAATGACCTGACATAAACTCCCGATAGCATCGACGCACTGCACCTTCCATGCTGCCTACATAATAATACATCATGAAAAATAGAATAAGACAAAAATAAACAATCAGAATAGAAATCCATAGGATAATAATAAAGGAGAATAACAAACCCAATCTACTACAAATAAAAATTGAATGTTCAGAGAATTAAAGAATACATGAAAATTAAAATCAAATTATTAATTAAATTGGATTTAGAATAAAATAAATATTGATTGATCTTACAGTAGAGATTTATGATATCAGCAAACAAGGAGTGAAAAATATATAAAAAGCATATAAAAATAATGTGTGAAAAAAATTAAAATAATCAAAATAAACCATGACAACATAGAATTTCAAATTTCAGAATACAATATAAATGATTCAGAGTACAAGTGATTATATTGTGGAGGAGATGTATTTAGGCTAAATAATTGTTGTTAATTAGATTATCTAACAAAAAACGTTAAATTAATTGCGAAATTGTTCTGGATATATAATTTTTGTATAGGAAGAAAACTTAATGGAAAAAAAAACAATAAACAATACGAATTTTTTTATATTATTGAATATTTTATCTTTTATTTATTTTATTTTATTTTATCTTGATTACGTAGTAGATTAATTTTTAACAAACATAGCTTTACTTAACATTAAATTTGCTTTTGTTTTATGGCTTCCAGATAATTTGAAGTCTACAAAAAAATAGAACTAAAAATACAAAACAGTGTGATGTTTTTCATGATTCATCAAACCATTCCTTTTAAAGAACTGATAAATGGAACAATACTTACATGAATTGAAAGTCAGACAAGTTCCAGCTCCTTGCCACGATTGTAATAGAGTTATATCATTGTCTGGAAAACACTGGAAAACAAAAGCAGTTTTGTAACTTTCAGATTTCTGATTAGCTTACTCGTTATATTAATATCATTTAGAATTTCAAAGAAAGCTGTAAAAACATAAACATGCCATTTAGTAAATTTACCAGATTTTTTATTGAAATCTTTAGTTATTTTATGGTGAAAAAGATAAATATTAATATAATATTAATAATATACAATTAGAATGGCGATTTAATAGAATCAGAACATTTATTGTCTTTAAAAAATCCTTGTTTCCTCAAATTCAGTAACGAGGAAATTACTGCAGTTTTTACTCATTTTTTTTAAAAATTACTGGCATTTAATTCTAAAATCCAAAAACGCATTATTTTATAAGTAACTAATTGTATAAATAGAGCAATAATCTTTTTAAAGCCATCCTATTCCAGATTTAAAGTTAATTTGTTCCTACAGAGTTGAATGGAAATGATTACAAGTTTTGAATCACGGCTTGTAATGTGTACTCTGATGTTTGGAATAAACATAGAATCTTTATATATATTTTGTGTAAATTAAATTCAACAGAGTTTTTACTAGGGCTTATATAGTAAATAATACTGCAATTAATACTGCAAATATATTATTTGTTTTTCACCATAAAATAACTAAAAGATACTGAAATCTGATAAAATTTAATATTATAGTCATTATGATTGAATTAGTGCCTTCGTTGTCTTTAAAGAAATTTATTTCCTCAAATCATTTTTCTAATATTAATTAACATTAACTTTCTGTTAGTTAGGCTTTGGGTATTTATTTGGTGTATTAAGTCTCAGAATTTTATTACTTTGTTTTGTTTTGTTGCTTTAACTCAAGATGGGAGAAATGTTACAAAGAAACCCATAATTGTTTAAAGTACGGAAGTGATCACTGTGAAATATACAATTGTTTCTATACTGACAATTCTCATCAAAAATATGAGTAAGAACAACTTTCCTCGAAAACAGATAATGAAGGTAATATGAAACGTAATGTTGACAAACAGAAGATTAAAAGAGAAATGTTAAGAATTCCTATCAATATGTTTATTATTCTTGTCAAGCCTTTTCAAACCTTTTAGTTACATTTTTTGGCTTCCGGACAGGATTGATAATAAAACTGCGCCTAACAAAACTCTCCGTTTGTTCTAAAAGGATTTCATTGAATTTGTATAATTGGGCTCAATAGAATACAACCTGTAATTCTCTCCTAGTCCAATTTTTTGAATTGATGGCTAGCACCTACAAAATATGTGAAGTCATTTCTTATTAACTTTCTGAGGAAGGCAACGGAAAAACCACCTCAGTAACTTTCCCTAGAATTTTTATGGATTATTTATAGAATCCAGCAACGAAACTCGCTCTTAGTGCGAACCGTACAAAAAAAAATTCAAAATTACTGCCATTTTCCTTTTAGGCTATTCTTTATTGTCTCAAGCGAATTATAAATCGTTGCAAAGCATTATGGAAGTTGAGGTACGACAAAGATAACCCTGTAGACCACAGAGGTTAGCAGAACAACCCAAGTATTGAGTCCATCTTTTAGATATAATGAACCAGCAAAATATATTCCAGTTATTTCAGCCTCTCATTAACTGAATGTGCGCTTTTCATATCCGCAATCACTTCAAGTTTCTTCTTTGTAAATGGGTGTAAAAGGACGAGAATTTCAGAACACAAAATTAATATTCTTTTTCAGGCAATCGTCGAGGGAAAATGAACATCTGCATGAGAAGAAGCATCAAACAATGATTAAATGCGTGTGATATTTTATCCTTAATCACTGCTGTATGAAATTAAGTAGAAAAATACGAAGTTTTCTCCAATTCCGATACTATTTCAATTATAGCAATTTCCATCATGCTCGAAAAAAAAATTAAATAATCTTTTCTTTACCAAATTGTTTTAAGCGGCTTTATTACTTCTTATTGCTATTTCTCTTCTGTTAAATAGTAGTAAGTGAATCATTCTTTGCAGACAAGGTTATTTGGTATCTGTTATATTTATCAACCTCTTTAAATTCTTCTTTCATATCTTTCTTCAACGTTTCCCTGAA
Organism: Thereuonema tuberculata; assembly: GCA_023159025.1. Classification (NCBI taxonomy): domain Eukaryota; kingdom Metazoa; phylum Arthropoda; class Chilopoda; order Scutigeromorpha; family Scutigeridae; genus Thereuonema; species Thereuonema tuberculata. Next base: position 155,612 of record JAFIDM010036526.1, on the reverse strand, counting down.
TATTTGTAAATCTGTAGCCTCAAATAGGATTTCTGGAAGCCAATACAGAAAAACAGCGAAAGTATTGTTTCTTGTCATTATGAAGCAGGTTTAAGATCATGGTGTTTAAAAACTGTTTGTCCTCTCTTCCAGAGTTCATTTCTTTGCCTCGAAACAGTGACTGCTGTTGTGCTACTTATTATATAATGAACATATCGTTTTATTACTGCTTTCTTATATTGTTTTCGCGAAGGTAGGAAGAAGCTTGGAGGAATCTGTGGCAGGTAATATTTCTACTCTATATTTCGAATGACGTTTTACTGTGGATGAACTTCTGCTCTAAGTCTACAACCAAAGCAAAATTTTGTCAATTTAATAATCTTTTCGTTACCCATTTCTTGCTTTATGAAGCTTTTAAGTTTTTTGTAACGAAGATTCCATTTCAATTACTTTGTTTTCTGCTCCTCACTCGTCGAGGCTATCTTTGCCATTGTCACTATAGCCTCCATTTCAACCAATTGGAATCGACTTCTTTCTCATTAGAGGATAAACAAGACTCGACAGATGGAGTCAAGAAGACCTCAAAATATCTTAAGTTCACTCCAAAGATTCGAATTGACTTTCTAATTTATCATAAAATGTGACTGATTCTCTCATAACTTTTCCCGGAATGTATTCTCTACTGTTCAACTTAACATTAAACAAATCTGATTGACTTCTTGCATAGGAAATCAGTCACTCAACTACTGCAATCCACTTAGAAATCTGATAAAAACAGATCGTTCAAAATTAGTAGGAGAGATGATGCTGGAATCACTCATTGTGTATATTTCAATATAAATGAAACAGAAGAATAAGAAGAGTGTAAGGAACCAAGAATTATGCCTTTTTAACCAAAGTTTAATTGTAGTGGAAATAAAATGTTATTTTGTTCAACAGAAATGAGCTACAAAACGACATCTACATGTAATCCGAGAAGAACAGTATTTTAATTTATAGAAAGAAAGAGACCTAAACTAACAAGACTAAAAGTTAAAGCAGAAAGTTAGATACAGAAATCTGCTGACAAAGATTATTAAATGTTGGTAAAGACTAATTAAAAATCATCTCCTTCTCAAAATGGATTATCCAGAATATCCAGATTAAATATTCAGACTTCGATTATTTAGAAAGTTAGAGTAATTAATACAACGTGGGCAAAGAGAATCTCCAATGCTAAACAAATGCAAAAAGACCCTTTCTGCTTGAAAGCTTGTTTAGCTACAGAAGAAGTATTCGAAACAAAAAACCAAGCCTATTGAGCTTTGGAGTTGTTGTATTCATGACAAAGTACGACTCTACACCGCAGAGCAGCTGCTTGAACGTTTTGAACGATAAGTCGCAGAACACTTACACTACATCTAAGAACTTGAAGCAGGTAGTTTTCATTTTCTTCAGTTATTAAATACAGAATATTCGATATTTAATGCAGAACAAGTGTCTATGTAGAGTGCGATTAGAAAGTAGATTAAGATCTATGTAAACTTGTGATAATAAATAATATTACGACAGCAAATTCTAATGTTTACAGCTAATCGGAACTTATTCAATATTTTCTAGACCCAGATCGTACTTTTAGTGACCTGTACACAAAATGTAAAAGGGAATGCCGGTCTTAAAAAGGGTTCTGTCCGTTTATCAATCGCCACATCTGCAACCTAACTTTAAGTCGTAAAGACATTTGTGATGCCTTGTTAGAAAGCTTATGACTAGTCGAGGTGAAAGAAATCTACGAGTTGAGGTCTGTGGTTACTTCCTGTCTATCAGTAACTTTAAGTCGTAAAGATATTTGTGATGCCTTGTTAGAAAGCTTATGACTTGTAGAGGTGAAAGAAATCTACGAGTTGAGGTCTGTGGTTATTTCCTGTCTCTCAGTAACTTTAAGTCGTAAAGACATTTGTGATGCCTTGTTAGAAAGCTTATGACTTGTCGAGGTGAAAGAAATCTACGAGTTGAGGTCTGTGGTTACTTCCTGTCTCTCAGTAACTTTAAGTCGTAAAGACATTTGTGATGTCTTGTTAGAAAGCTTATGACTTGTAGAGGTGAAAGAAATCTACGAGTTGAGGTCTGTGGTTATTTCCTGTCTCTCAGTAACTTTAAGTCGTAAAGACAT